>ML252956.1:0-35592 GCA_005239495.1 Nicotiana undulata | reverse complement strand
AGTAAGGGATCAATGCGAATATCCGGATTTAAACAACGGAATATTAACTCTTAAACAAATGTGATAGATATCAAACAAGAACACGAAAAAGTATAATGCAAAGAAAAGTGCACGACATGTCCCCTCGTGCTAAAGTAAATAATCACTTGGCACGGAATGTCCCCTCGCGCATAAATAAATAAATGAACACTCGGCACGGAATGTCCCCTCGTGCAATAAATAATAAACAATCGGCACGGCATGTCCCCTCGTGCGATAAATAATAAACAATCGGCACGGCATGAACCCTCGTGCGATAAATAATAATCAATCGACACGGCATGTCCCCTCATGCAATAAATAATAAACAATCAACACGGCATGTCCCCTCGTGCGATAAATAATAAACAATCGGCACAGCATGTCCCCTCGTGCTAGATAAATAAATACACAATAAATCGACGAAACACATCAACTATAGGACCAATAAATCACAATGTCCCAGCAAGAGAATCAACAATGCAACCAATACCATAACAGCAAAGCAATAATAGAAAACACACCATCTCGGCAAGGGAGTCAACAATGAAAAACAATACCATCCCGGCAAGGGAAAAATAGCTATAACCAATCTCGCCTAAGCAATTAACTTTATGGAATAAAACTCAGCTCAAACGAAGGCCCAGTAATAGGCAACGCCAAGAAAACATCAGCAACATAATTATTCATCAGTTAGACCCAAGTAGCACATAAGAGAAAAAGTCGTATAGATCACAATGTAAGAATCGCGGGCATGCTTGACTCTAACAAAACGACTGTTCTAACTACGACTAAACAACCATAAAGCTAGATAACATTAATATAGTCAATTTAGCAGTTTTAGAAAGAAAATATAGCATGGAGGTGAGAGCAATAGAATATTCGGTTAAGTCAATTAAGATCAAATAGCCAACGAAGGAATCCAAAAGCAAGTAATTCTAATTTAAGCAGGAAAGGATGAAGTAAACAACCAAGGATTCAATTATAACAATTACAACTCATACACAGGTAACATAAGGACCTACGAATCCTAAAAGGTCAATCTATTCGCAAATAAGTCCGAGTACACACTCGTCACCTCGCATACACGGACTACAGTCAACAAAGAAGACTCAACCCTAAGGGGGAGTTCCCCCCCACAAGGTTAGGCAAGATACTTACCTCAAAGACGACAACCGGGTACTCAAAAATGGACTTCTCAGGCGGAAAGACCTCCGAACGTCTCAAACTCAACCAAACAACTTCAAAACACACATAAAATGTATAAGAAACTATTCCAAATAATAAAGTTTCAAGATTTACTAATTTATAAAAATCGACCCAAGTCGACCCCAAGGCACGCACCTTGGAACTCGACAAATTTTACAAAATCCGATTGCCCATTCCGATACGAGTTCGCACATACCAAATTTATCAAATTCCGATGTCATCTGGTCCGTCAAATCATGATTTTTCATTTTTGAAGTTTTCTTTCAAAACCCCCAATTTTCCCCAATAAAAACATGGATTAATTCAAAAGATGAACTTCTGTAATCATATTAAAATGAAAAAATAATACTTATATACTGACCCCGATGAAAAGACGAGAAGAACGCCGCAAAATTCACCTCAATCGGAGCTCTAGAAATCAAGGTATGCTCAAAATACTAAAATGACGCGGTTTGTTTTTCTATACTCAGGGATTTCGCACCCGCGACCAAAATACCCGCACCTGCGCATTTCCAGCTGTAATTTCCGCACCTGCGGACCATTTTTCACACCTGCGGCTCCGCGGGTGCGGACCCAAACTCGCACCTACGAAACACCAGCACCAACTCTCTTCTCCGACACTAAAATGTGCATAACTTCCACATACGATGTCCAAATTTGATGATTCTTTTTGCTACAGCTCCGTAATTACGATACAGATCTAATGCTCTAATCTAAACAGAAATTGGAGCTCATTTTCCTAAAGTGGTACCAATAATGCTTGAAGAAACGACGTCGAAACCTAAAAAACGAGCGCAACACAACCCATATCTATCTGAAACCCACCCGAGCCCCTCGGGACCTCAACCAACAATTCCCACAAGTCATATATCACTACCCGAACTTAGTCGAACCTTTGGAAAACCAAAAACAACACCAAAACACCGAATCAACCTCGGATTCAAGCCAAAGAACTTCTAAACTTCCAAAATTCGCCAACGATGCCAAAACTTACCAAACCACGTCCGAATGACCTGAAATTTTGCACATACGTCACAAATGACACTACGAACCTATTCCAACTTCCGGAATCGCATTCTGACCCCACTATCAAACTTTCCACTTCCGGTCGGATTCCTCAAAACTTTCAATTTTCTATCTTTTGCCAAATGACTTCAAAATAACCTATCGACATCAGAATTCACTTCCGATCGCGCTCCCAACTCCAGAATTACCATACGGAGCTATTCCTAGGCTCGGAATCCCAAACGGACATCTATATCACTAAAATGCCTTTCAACCCAGATTTATGAAATTCTTCTAAAATGCTATCTTCCATAATATACGCTGGAATGCTCCCGGGTTATCCAATTCCCGGTCCGAACATACGCCCAAGTTTGAAATCATCATATGAACCTACTGGAACCTTCAAATCCTGATTTTGAGGCTATTTAGTCAAAATTCCAATCTTAGTTGATTCTTCCAACTTAAGGCTTCCGAAATGAGAATTTTCTTTCCAATTCGACACCGGATTATCCGGTAACTGAATCTAACCACGCACACAGGTCGATATACATAATGTGAAGCTGATTATGACCTTTTACCACTGAACGGAGCTTAAACTCTCAAAACGACCAGTCGGGTCGTTACATTCTCCCCCTCTTAAAACCAACGTTCGTCCTCGAACGTGCCAAGATCCACCTATACTCATCCGATCACTGATTGCACACTCCCAACATAAACCTGCATGTGATGCCACGTCACCCCGACCTATGTAAGCCTGATGATACCATTACAACTGCAATTTAACCTCCTTATCACTACCGATAAGCCTCATACCTCAATTTCTCACCTTATACTCATTTCCAAAAAGGTCTGATCTTGAATCCATATCCGGCATTAGCCTTAACCAGCCGCATTAACTCATGCCTATACCCATAAGGCACGACCAAGCAATATAGCTCATCGCAAATAGGCTCAAATAGCACTTTTGATCACAATAACTACCCGAAATCAACTCAACATTGGCAATTGCCCCACATATGGAAGAACTCCGCTCCAAACCCCATAATACTGATAAAGAAGCGATAAACACGAAGACCTCATTATTAGGCACCCAAATCACCAAGCCATAGCTAGCACCACCCGGCACACATCCCGCAAACTAAAACTAGAGAAGCACATAACGAAAATGAATGAATATGAAAAGAGAGACATATAAAAGACTATCAAACTAGCCCATAGGCATAACTCTTTATCAATATTGACTTACCAAAGCAATATAACAAGGGAGAAGCAAATCATACGAACAAATCACAAGGATCCCATCCTGATAAAATTTCCACCGCGGTACTCGGCCCGGCCTAAGTATATCAAATCACAAATATCACGAGGATCTCACCCTCAACTCTAAATCTCATACCGAAAATATATCATGCCAATAGAAATCTCTCCCTTAACTCATCTCAGCTGATAGAAGTCGTAATACTAACTGAACTCACATCTCAATGGAGTATCAAATCACAGCCAGTAAACAAAGTACTCAGGAAAATTCATATAAAGCTCACCATAATGAATAATAAAGACTCACCTCTAGTTTCACCACTAGAAAAGATGAACAAAAACAACGGTAGTCACAACTACTACTCATAGAATCCCCCAACAGGAGCAAACACAAAAATAGAGTGCAAAACATGAAACTCACTCATAAATGAAACGAAAAATAAGGGAACTCGTCCCGACCGACGTAACTATAATGGAATACGATTGGTTCCCCTCTGAAGCACATCAGAACATACCTGAGTGATGATATCTAGCACCACGGCCTCTAGCCTATTATATGAAATACATCGACGGGTCGGGCCTCCCCCTCTTGGGCGCTCTCTACTCACCTAAATACCCTACTATAACACACTTACCTGAACCCTGGAACAATCTCTCACCATGTGGCTCATCTCCTCATAGAAAACAATCTCTCTGCTGACGTGGCTGTAGAAACCACACAATATGGGTCCTCTGAGACCTAGGAGTACCTGAGAACTCTCATGCGAAGCTGGTAATGCAAACTGAGATGGTTGACCCACAAAATCTCTACCGTGTCGTACTCTGCCTCCATGATAAGGACCAATAGATCTCTCCGATCTATGTGCCTCCTAACTGAAGCAACCAAGCGAGGTATATACCTGGCCAACTCACTGAATCCAACGACGTACTCTAATACTGACATAGCGCCCTGACGCAACTGCTCCAACTCTGTGCGCCATGCATCTCGGAGGGACTAGGTGCAACTCCCTCAATAACATCTCTGGAACCTGAATCCATGTGAGTGAAACTGACTTGGCTGAGCTAGTCCACTCATGTGCCCACCACTACTGCCAAACCCACTGCTCTGGACCTGAGACGTGACAAAAGAATTCATGCTCGTCTCCATAATATCCGAAGTACAAAGAATATAGTGGCACTCCTCAAGAAAACCCTGGAATCACCTGTCACCAATTCACTGAAAGATAGGAGGGAGGTACTTCCTGTACCTCTAAATTTTCCCAAGGTTTTCTTCTTCCGATGCTGCTGCTCTAACTACGGGCTGAACGGAAACCACATGTTGTGCTGGCATGACAATTAGAACCTGACCCACATGACCTTGCTTCTCTGGAGGGTAGACGGTGGGAGGCCGAACTCCTCTCAGATCTGTGAAGTAGCTGGTGCACTAGGATCAATACCGCTTGAGTCGATATACCAATTATACTTAAAGCTATAACCCCGATCTCGGAAGCCCAGAGTAACAATAGGCACCCCCAATACTTGGTTTTTCCCCAACTAGAATTGTTGGCGGCTCTTCAACGGTCGTTCTGGTAGGCATCTTAACTGCGGCACGTGCTCCTCGTCGGCCTCTGTTTCTGACCCTTGCGATGCTTGCCTCGGGTAACGTCATCAGGTACCGTAGTTTGCGTCCTCACCATCGGTGAGCAAATGGAATGATAAATTTCAAACTTCAAGATCAATGAACTCGCACGATAGGAATGAAGGAAGTGAAATCATCCTAATAGTTCTGTAGCCTCTCGAAGATAAGTACAGACGTCTCCGTACCGATCCGCAAGACTATACTGAACCCGCTTATGACTCGTAGCACCTATGAACCTAGTGCTCTGATACCAACTTGTCACGACCCAAATTTTCCCTCCGTTGGGTATCGTGATGGCACCTAGTCTAAGGGACTAGGTAAGCCTAATAGTTAATAATAACAACAATAAGTAAAGGAACATTAGCAGTCTAGATATAAAAACCTTGACCGAATTTACAATATTTTCCCAAAACCGGTAATACAAGTCATAAGCTCTACGAATCTTCTACGACTTCTAAATACAACTATTTTGGAAATAAATATGACAGTGTATGAATAATAATACAAGGAAGGTGACTCTGAAGCGTGCGAACGCAGCAACAAGTTACCTTGAGTCTCCTCAGCAATTATCCANAGTGACGAGGACTAGTCAAGACACCACTGGTCTACAAAAATAATTAACATGAATATAGAAGTAACCGAACACTACATCTATCTAAGAATTTACAGGATAATTTACAACACTGACAATATAATGCGGAAGGGAGATTACAGCAAAATAACCACGAAAAATCATAAATTACACAGGAAGATGGATAGCAAAACTAACCAAACCCGAAGAAAACGCAATGCAATAGAGAACCCCACAACTCAACTCTGCATCTATTTATTCACATCGAGCCTTAGCCATTAAATTTCATAAATTGGTGGGAACCCTTAAAAAACAGATCATATGAAAAGCTTTTTTAATAAAATCATCTTTATATAGAAAGATTTCCTTTGAAAACATACTTTCTCCAAAATATATATATAAGTATATGTAATAGAGAGGGTTACGTAAAACATAGTTTTCTTTCAAATTACGAAGTTTCCAAGAATACTTTCCAAATAAAGACTTCCAAGTATCATTTTATGCAAGACTGGTGCTTTTCAAATATACTTTCGATGTAAAAGTCTTCAGCTATAATCATTTCGAAAACCATTACTTTTCAATAATACCTTTTCAGAAAAATCTCGTAATCATAATCTCCTCAAGGTAAATCTGTCGGAACTCAGTCCGTACTCAAAACTTGTCTTGTCAATAAATGTAGTAAGGGATCAATGCGAATATCCGGATTTAAACAACGGAATATTAACTCTTAAACAAATGCGGTAGATATCAAACAAGAACACGGAAAAGTATAATGCAAAGACAAGTGCACGGCATGTCCCCTCGTGCTAAAGTAAATAATCACTTGGCACGGAATGTCCCCTCGCGCATAAATAAATAAATGAACACTCGGCACGGAATGTCCCCTCGTGCAATAAATAATAAACAATCGGCACGGCATGTCCCCTCGTGCGATAAATAATAAACAATCGGCACGGCATGTGCCCTCGTGCGATAAATAATAAACAATCGACACGGCATGACCCCTCGTGCGATAAATAATAATCAATCGACACGGCGTGTCCCCTCGTGCGATAAATAATAAACAATCGACACGGCATGTCCCCTCGTGCGATAAATAATAAGCAATCGACACGGCATGTCCCCTCGTGCGATAAATAATAAACAATCGGCACAACATGTCCCCTCGTGCTAGATAAATAAATACACAATAAATCGACGAAACACATCAACTGTAGGAACAATAAATCACAATGTCCTAGCAAGAGAATCAACAATGCAACCAATACCACAACAACAAAGCAATAATAGAAAACACACCATCCCGGCAAGGGAGTCAACAATGAAAAACAATACCATCCCGGCAAGGGAAAAATAGCTATAACAAATCTCGCCTAAAAAATTAACTTTACGGAATAAAACTCAGCTCAAACGAAGGCCCAGTAATAGGCAACATCAAGAAAACATCAGCAACATAATTATTTATCAGTTAGACCCAAGTAGCACATAAGAGAAAAAGTCGTATAGATCACAATGTAAGAATCGCGGGCATGCTTGACTCTAATGAAACGACTGTTCTAACTACGACTAAACAACTATAAAGCTAGATAACACTAATATAGTCAATTTAGCAGTTTTAGAAAGAAAATATAGCATGGAGGTGAGAGCAATAAAATATTCGGTTAAGTCAATTAAGATCAAATAGCCAACGAAGGAATCCAAAAGCAAGTAATTCTAATTTAAGCAGGAAAGGATGAAGTAAACAACCAAGGATTCAATTATAACAATTACAACTCATACACAGGTAACATAAGGACCTACGAATCCTAAAAGGTCAATCTATTAGCAAATAAGTCCGAGTACACACTCGTCACCTCGCATACACGGACTACAGTCAACAAAGAAGACTCAACCCTAAGGGGGAGTTCCCCCACACAAGGTTAGGCAAGATACTTACCTCAAAGACGACAACCGGGTACTCAAAAATGGACTTCTCGGGCGGAAAGACCTCCGAACGGCTCAAACTCAACCAAAACAACTTCAAAACACACATAAAATGTATAAGGAACTATTCCAAATAATAAAGTTTCAATCTTTACTAATTTATAAAAATCGACCCAAAAGTCGACCCCCGGGCCTGCACCTTGGAACTCGACAAATTTTACAAAATCCGATTATCCATTACGATACGAGTTCACACATACANACAGGTAACATAAGGACCTACGAATCCTAAAAGGTCAATCTATTAGCAAATAAATCCGAGTACACACTCGTCACCTCGCATACATGAACTACAGTCAACAAAGAAGACTCAACCCTAAGGGGGAGTTCCCCCACACAAGGTTAGGCAAGATACTTACCTCAAAGACGACAACCGGGTACTCAAAAATGGACTTCTCGGGAGGAAAGACCTCCGAACGANTACAAAATCCGATTATCCATTACGATACGAGTTCACACATACAAAATTTATCAAATTCCGATGTCATTTGGTCCGTCAAATCATGATTTTTCATTTTTGAAGTTTTCTTTCAAAACATGGATTACTTCAAACGATGAACTTCTGTAATTATATTAAAATGCAAAAATAATACTTATATACTGACCCCGATGAAAATACGAGAAGAACGCCGCAAAAATCACTTCAATCGGAGCTCTATAACTCAAGATATGCTCAAAATACTAAAATGACGCGGTCTGGTTTTTCTATACTCAGGGATTTCGCACCCACGACCAAAATACCCGCACCTGCGGCTCCGCGGGTGCGGACCCAAACTCGCACCTGCGAAACACCAGCGCCAACTCTCTTCTCCGACACTAAAATGAGCATAACTTCCTCATACGATGTCCAAATTTGATGATTCTTTTTGCTATAGCTCCGTAATTACGATACAGATCTAGTGATTCAATCAAAACAGAAATTGGAGCTCATTTTCTTAATGTGGTACCAATTATGCTTGAAGAAACGACGTCGAAACCTCAAAAACGAGCGCAACACAACCCATATCTATCAGAAACCCACTCGAGCCCCTCGAAACCTCATCCAACAATTCCCACAAGTCATATATCACTACCCGAACTTAGTCGAACCTTTGTAAAACCAAAAATAACACCAAAACACCGAATCAACCTCGGATTCAAGCCTAAGAACTTCTAAACTTCCAAAATTCGCCAACGATGCCGAAACTTACCAAACCACGTCCGAATGACCTGAAATTTTGCACACACGTCACAAATGATACTACGAACCTATTCCAACTTCCGGAATCGCATTCCAACCCCGCTATCAAAATTTCCACTTCCGGTCGGATTCCTCAAAACTTTCAACTTTCTATCTTTTGCCAAATGACTTCAAAATAACCTACGGACATCAGAATTCACTTCCGATCGCGCTCCCAACTCCAGAATTACCATACGGAGCTATTCCTAGGCTCGGAATCCCAAACAGACATCTATATCACTGAAATGCCTTTCAACCCATATTTATGAAATTTTTCTAAAATGCTATCTTCCATAATATACGCCGGAATGCTCCCGGGTTATCAAAATCCCGGTCCAAACATACGCCCAAGTCCTAAATCATCATACGAACCTGCTGGAACCTTCAAATCCTGATTTGGAGGCTGTTTAGTCAAAATTCCAATCTTAGTTGATTCTTTCAACTTAAGGCTTCCGAAATGAGAATTTTCTTTCCAATTCGACTCCGGATTATCCGTTAACTTAATCTAACCACGCACACAAGTCGATATACATAATGTGAAGCTGATTATGACCTTATACCACTGAACGAAGCTTAAACTCTCAAAACGACCAGTCGGGTCGTTACACGATCGCTTGAAATCACTGGCGATCGCATAGAGTAAAAACTGGACAGACATCTATTTTTCAATTTAGCTCCTTTTTGACTTGTTTTCATACGATTTCTTCACAATCATCTCTAAATCATTTAACACCTGAAATACACCAATAAACATCAATAAATGTCTTACTTTCTCAACAAAATCACACAAAAGATTAAGTATTAAGAGGAGATAAGTTGGTAAAATACCAACTTATCAAACCGCCAAACTTGAACTATTTCTTGTCCTCAAGGAATTCAAAAACTAAGAACATCCTACAAGAATATGATCACTTAAGCTCAATGGCATATCAAATATCATTTCAAGTCAAAAAGGGTCAATTTAAGCACAATCTAGTGACTTCGGTTGGTACCAACAATTAATCCAAGGCATATGAATTACCAACTTTTCACACATTTTATTTCAAGTAAAGTGCTCAAACACTATATTAATCCAAGTAGCAACCAAGTCATGATGCTAAAGATTCACAATTTGCCTCTCTATCACAATTACATTCCCTCGCTCATTCCTCCCAATTGAAAATGGGATTAAATTACAACTTGAGTCTCATGTACCCTCACACTTTAAGAGAGAATCCTGAATTCATAAATTATAATTCAAAACATAAATGGGATGTCAAATGGAAAGACTCAACTCTCTCTCTCACAAAGATATTCAAATGCACACAAATAGTACCAGAGGCTTGCCCTTCATGTATTTCTCCACTAATGTAGACATACTTGGTTCAAAATCAATTAGGACTCAAAGGGTTGTAGTTTAGGCTTTTGGTTAAGGTAGGGCACAATTTGGTAAGAGTGACTCAAAACCTCCCTAAGCACTACACTTTTTCAACAATCAAAGTCCACTTCCTTCTCTTTTTTTTTGTATCACCTAGTCTTCCATTTATTCATACTTTCTTATTATTATTATTTTTTTCATTTCGTTTTTTTATAACACTTTTCTCTTTTTGAGAAGCCTCCATATCACAACTTTTTCAACCTCCACCCCCAAACTTAGGCTTTTAACCTATATTCATACTTTAAATTACTTAGGTAGGTATGGTTCCACAAGAATAGTTTGTAACATGGTTTCCAAAGAAAAAGTTAAAAGGCTCAAAAGGGTTGAGTAGCGAAAATATTCATGGGTAGGAAATTTAGGCACAATAATGGTCCAAGGAAGGCCTAATATCATTTTTCAAACCAAGTTAATCTAGGATTTCGCCTTGAAGCACATTCCGGGAAAGTTCTAGACTACAAACGATGCAAAAGAACTTTCATAATTAGAGCTCACCACATATGGCACATGACAACTCAAGTGGAATACAAATCCAAAATCCAATTGAAACCAATGAATCTCAAGGAAGTCACATGTAGCCTAAGAAGATATTTAGTGAATCAAAACGCCAAAATTAGAATCTAAAAGTCACAACAATGAACACTACATTAATCATTCATTTCATTATATTTATTTATTTATTTATTTAATTTATTTTTTAAGATAAAACAACTTCATATGCCAAGGTTTAAATTATATTGGTACCAAACAAGTCACCCGTTGGCTTATGGACACAAGATTACACCCAAAAGCCAATTTATTCACAACTAGCTACTAAACTAACTAAAAAAAATGTTTACTTTCTAAAAAAACTAAACAAGACTAATCTCGTAAGAAAGTTGTCACGCCATCCATCATAAAAGTCACCCGGTTCAACACAAATAATTTCCTTGGAAAAGAACCGTGGTAGAAAGAAAAACCAAGGAGTTTATAATAACAAGAAAAATAAAAGTCAACAACAAAACAACAAACAAAAGTGCTAAGTACTACTCTCAAATATAAAACTCAAAATAAAAACAACTAAGAACCAAAATAAAATCCAACAAGAAAATGCCTACAAAATATTATTAATAAACTAGAAATGTTAACCAATCCACACAAGTCACAAAAAATATATCATGCTATACGAGATGCTCTATAACATATATCAAATATGAGCCACCCCCAACCTAAAGTGTTGCATTGTCCCCAATGCAACTAATCAAAACAAGGTAAAATGAAGGAGGTGCTCCCTGAAACTGCATCACTCGGAGCTGGTGGTGGTGGGAAATCTGAGATCCAAATCCTCCTCATCATCATCCTAAGAGCGACAATTAGATAATTTTCATAGAGCTTGTGACTCGTGATTCCGGGTTTTGGGAAGTATTGCGTATAAATTTGTGAACTTGTTTTACTTGCATATGCCGAGCGACATTTTACCAGTATATAGAAATTATTGATACTTAGTTGTTCCTTTATCTTCTTTATTTCTGTAATTTCAATGTTAATAGGCTTACCTAGTCATAGCGACTAGGTGCCGTCACGACGTCTTTTTGGAGGGGAAAAAATAGGCCATGACATATTCAAACTCTGACTCATAGTTAGGTATATTATATTGCATGCGACCATGTCCACTTACTTTTTAGTAGTGTATTTGGATGTCATCAAAATTGGTGTCGTTGCGGGGAAATAATTTGGCGCATTTAGTTTATTCGAGAAATAAGCGATAATTCTCTTACATTTCCTAATAGCCTACATATTGTTCTCTATGAGATTCGACCCTGATTGATAGTTGGGTATATTATATTGCATGCGACTGTGTCCATTTACTTTCAGCAGTGTATTTGGATGTTATCAAAATTGGAGCGTTGTCGGGGAACAATTTAGCGCATTTAGGTTGTTTGATAAATAAGCATACGTGTTTTGGTCCAAACTTGTGAATGATTTTGTAATTATTTTTCAAATCTTTGTTTATTTTCTTGTTTGTCTTCTTATTTGTTTCTTGTATGTTTTCTTAGTTTTTTTTAAAAATGGCATCATATAAAGAAAATTGGTCGGATGGTAGTTGTTCATACTTTGATGAACCTTGTCCTTATTGTGGAGGACCATACACGCGGAAAAATTAGTTAAATTCTCTCGGGGTAGGATTGTGCGCACAATCTCAAACCCATGAGTGGAATATATGTGATAGGTGTGGTGGTTAAAATGGCCATTGGGCTAATTGTGCTTATTTTTCCTTCTTTTTCTCGAACCCCCAGTATGATGATTCTACTTTTTGTGATGACAATTATAGGGATATGTAAGTGGAAGAAATTGAGCATAGTCAAAATAGAGAGTTCAAGCTCATGATGGAATGCCTACTTGAAGGAGGAAGCAAAGAGCAAAACGACTTGGAGGAGCTTTTGGAAACTAGTCTCCAAAATGATTTGGCGCTTGAAAGGTTGAACTCACAAATGAGAGATATGCTTGAAGGTTTAGAGGTCCAAAATCCTCAGAAGTCAATCATAGCCAAGAACCTTCCTTAGATGTTGAAGCCGAAAATCCTTCTTTGGTACTTGATCAAAATCAAGAAGAATTCACAAATGCTCAAAATGAGAGGCTAATTGTCACGACCCAAATCCTAATTCAGGCCATGATGGCGCCCAACGACGAGGTTAGGCAAGCCAACATGGATGATACTAAGTGTTACCCTTCCTATTTGATCAATTTTTCCAACGTTTACCAGTTTTAAACAATTATTAGCCTGATGATAACCTGTGATACGAAATAAAATCATAACGAAACATGGCCAAAAGGTAAGCATATGTATAAATATACCGCCCACAACTCAAAATATACGCTACGTGTGTGCCAGGAACTAGTGTCACGAGTGTCACGAGCAACTATCAGACTATACAAGGATACTATATATACAAGTCCACAGTCTGAATGAAATAGACAGGAAAATGACAAAAGAAACTTCAGGGTGCTGCCAGGGATCGCCAGGAAGAGCAGCTCACCGTGAAGTCTAATCAAAACAAGTCAGTATCTAGCACCGGCCTAATAGTCCGATGTACCAGCCTCTAAACCCGTACAGTCAAGTACAGAAGAAGAAGTGCAGCATGAGTACATAATAAATATGTACCCAGTGAGTATCCCGTCTAAACTCGAAGGAGTAGTGACGAGAGGTCGACTAGATACTCGCTAAGGTCCAACAATATAATATATAACGAGATATGGCAAAAGCTATAGGCATGTGAATCAGTAAACAACAAGTACATAGCCAGGTAAATATAAGAAAAATGAACAGCAAAGTACCAAAATCCTCTCATAACCAATACCTGACAATCTCGTTACAAGTGACTCAGAACTCAAGTGATCATACACATACCAGGACAAGACAACCGACCGGAGTCGTAAGGGTGGTCATAAGGACTGAGGTCAAAAGCTAACCCATGATCGCGAATTATACCTGCGACTCGCGTGCTGACTCGATAATGATAAGCTGACCCACGATCGCGAATTATACCTGCGACTCGCGTGCTGACTTGATAATGATAAGCTGACCCACGATCGCACATCATACCTGCGACTCGTGTGCTGACTCGATAATAATAAGCTGACCCACGATCGCGCATCATACCTGCGACTCGTGTGCTAACTCGATAATAATAAGCTAACCCACGATCGCGCATCGTACCTGCGACTCGTGTGCTGACTCGATAACAAGTGCGTATACATAAGTACATATGTGTACCAACTCAACAGTGAACTCAACAGGATTGTGCCAATACCACGGATAGTCAACTGGGATTTAAATCATAATGTTTCACTTTTCCATATCACCTCAACAGTAATGACAACTCATAACACATACAAAGGTACAAATAGGGCAAATAGAGGCATGCTCGTGAGTCCTAAGGCTACCCGACATAGCAATATAGTTTCCACGTATGAACTCTCGTCACTTGGTACGTACGCGGCCCCCACCACATGTATACATAACAAATGAGGAACCTATGGGGACATTTTTCCCCTTACGAGGTTGGAAAGGAGACTCACCTCATGTCTAATCTACCTCTCGTATCAAGAACACGCCCGCAACTCCGACTCTATACCCGAGGACTCGTAACTGGAGTAGAAAAAATCCGTATAATATTCTTGAAAAAGAATTTGCACGTACTCCGTTATAATTGCAAATTTCATGCTTTATAGTAAAAATGGTCTCAGTACGAAATGTTTTGAAGCAATACGTTGCTATTGAATCCATGAACTTTGCTGAAGTTTTTTGACGTGAAAGTGTTAAAGCTATAAAATTCAAGAGCTTTGGGATTTTTTTGACGGGAAATGTGAGAGCTATACAATTCAAGGATTGAAATTATGGATACAATGTAGTATAAAGTAATGATTAGGCACCAACCCCTCTTAATTGTGACATCTTGAAAATTTGAATTCAAGAGTCACTCAAGACTCATGTGTTGCTGCCACGTGGGGAAAGTTTAGGCTTATCCAACATTAACCACTTAATTCCTTAATTAATTTGTTAATTCCCCATTAACCAATAATTACCCAATTATCCACATAATTAGGAATTATCTCAATTTACTTAAAATATTACTCACTTTTCACATACCTTATACAACTTATTATCATGTCCATGGGGTACCTTATATGATACTAGTCCATAAATATCGGGTATTAACGTTCGGCCCGAATTTTATTTCAAATCGGCCACCGTCAACAAAAGTCATTTTCTTTAATTTGTGTACCCTTTTATCCTTCATGACACTAAATGTTTCAGGCAAGTCATAAATAAGAAGTTGTTATGGGAAGTCTCATTTAGAAATGGGTCTGATAACGCAAAATGACCGGTCGGTTCGTTACACTAATGCTCATGTTAGAGGCCATTCTTGAAAATGAGGACAAACAAAGGTTTGCACTCGAGTACTTGAAACAAGTATTAAAATGGAATGATGAGACTATCCGCCCCTTGGAAGATCAAATGACATAATTGGTTGAGGCTCATAATGCCTAACAACTTGAGAGTGCGGAAAGAGGTCAAGAAGAGTCCAACTTTGAGGAAGAAAGTGTGCCTCATTTTGAGGATTCTAGAATTTGAACATCAGCCAACCGACTCCATGCTTGTTACTGATGGAAAGAAAAAATGGAATTAGAGTCAATGAGTGTAATTGAAAAAATGATTGAGATTGACTCTAGCCCATGGGAAAAAGAGGATGTCAAAATCTAGTAAAAGTTGCAAGTTGGGAGTTTGATATCTCATTCCAAACACTTTTCAACTTTGGACTTGTATTATGATATGGTAATTGAGCCATGTGCATCCATGTGGGAGTGCAAATAATAAAGACAAGAGTCATACATCTTGCAATTTGAGAATCCAAGAATGCAAAATGACTTTCCTTAAAAGAGAGCCAAGAAAGGCAAAACGAAAAAATTAAAGCTTGGTTTTTTAATCTACTTACCACCCCCTCCGCTCGTGGTCACAATATTGATTCTAAGTTAGGTGCACAATTCATATCTTCCAAGTGGAGAGAAAAGTGGTAAAGTTGTTTAGCGTCATGCCACGACGTTAAATGTTGCGCTTGGTGGGAGGCAACCCATCATTTTTAATAGCTTAGTATATTATTTTTGACTAATCTGTAAAGTTTCAAAATTTTAGGAGTTGATTTGAACAGGTCGAGTGCCTGGGCAGCCTTAAAACCAGTAGCTGAACAATACTGTAGAAAACTATAGAAAAACTATAGAAATTCATGATTTTGGATGAGTTTTAGAACATTTTGAAGTTGGATGGCAGTTTTGTTCCAGTGTTTCGCACCTTTGAGGTTTGATCTGCTGACCTGAATCCACTGAAGCGGATGTGAGAGTATGTCATAAGTCAATTGTAAGCTCTGAAATGAGATCATCTTTGAAAGTACATAAAGTAAGTTAATCATGTTAACTTGGAGGTTACAAATATTTAGGATCATGGACTGCAAGTACTGTCACGACCCAAATTTCCCTCCGCAGGGTCTCGTGATGGCACCTAGTCTCTATGACTAGGTAAGCCTAAGATGTGCGGAAATCAAGATGTAAAAAAAAACACAATAATAGAGGATAAAGCAAAAGCAATACTTTTAAACTGTGCCGCTCAGCATTTACAGCTTTACTCTGCCCAAAACCCGAAATATCAACAACGTCACAAGCTGTACACTATAGCTCTATACAACGAAATTGGAAAGTATTTATGTCTAAGTACTATGACTATACTAGGATAAGGAAGGGGACTCGGAAGGTTCTGCGGACGCGGCAGAAATACCTCACGGTCTCCAAAAACTGCTGCTGCTCCTAACCTCGGTACTGCGTATTGGTACCTGGATCTGCACATGGGAAAAAACATGCGCAAAAGAGCATGAGTACTCCACATTCGGTACTCAGTAAGTGCCAAGCCTAACCCCAGTCAAGTAGTGACGAGGTCAAATTGAGGCTCTACTGAGTTTGCAAATAGAACAGTTATAATTTAACAGTTGCAAATAAATGGAAATAATTAACGAAATTTTAAAATAAAGCTAGAAGGAATAATGTAAAGTATCCCTCAACTCAGCACAACATATAACTTAATAGATAAATGCAATGCAATACAAGGGGAATGCTCCCGGGTCTCAACCCGTAGTCCCAACGTAAATATGCAATGCAGTACAGGGGGAAAGCTCCCGGATCTCGGTCCATAGTCCCAATTTAAATATGCTATGCAGTACAGGGGGAAAGCTCCCGGATCTCGGTCTGTAGTCCCAATTTAAGTATGCTATGCAAGATGTATACCGGATGCATCGTAATTCAGTAGTTTATGAAATAGTAGGCAATATAGAGTGAAATACTTCATTGAGGTTCAAATAGTAGCAGTGAGTGAAAATTCAGGTAAAATCGGTTGACGTGTTTAGATCTTAAGTTGCTACTCAGTTTAAAACGATCACAATAATAATAGAATGGAAAATGAGGTATGACATAGAAATAACGAAGGAAATACAGTAAAATAACCCATGCACGCACCCGTCACCTCACGTACACGGTTTTTTTTTTATATAGTGAAAGATCAGTTAAAATGCCTAAGGGAAACATCCCCAACACAGAGTTAAGCAAGTCACTTACCTCGACTGCGTAAATCAACTGTGTACCACTCTCTTGCCACGAGTATCCAACTACAGGTGGACCGAATCTATTCAATTCGATTGCATATTGTAAATATAATTTCAAGAAATCAAAGTAACTAATTAATTCGAAGCTAATACACGATATTAGGAAGTTTGACCAAAATGTCCCTCGGGCCCACGTCTCGGAATCGGGTAAAATTTACGTTTCCCGAACCCTCATTCCCCCACGAGTCTAACCATATAACAATCTCTCAAATCGTAGGTCAAATACTCAATCAAAAACCCAAAATTTTGTCTAAGACGTTTCTTCATTTTTTCCCCAAGTTTCTACTGAAAATTCTCGAAATTAAGGGTGGGATTTAGGATCAGAATCATGGAAATTTAACATATGATGGTTAGAAATCACTTACCAAGAATACCCAGGTGAAAAGTCCCTCAAATATCGCCTCTTCCGAGCTCCCACAATTCAAAAATGGTGAAAATAGGCTTAAACCTTCGAATTGGATATTTAATAGTCTGCCTAGGTATTGTTCTATGCGTTCGCGGATGAGCCACCGCGAACGCGAAGAGTAAAATTCACTGGGCCCAGAATTGGCCTTTGCGAATGCGACACAGGCCATGCGAACGTGGAGAACAGGCCCACGGACACTACGCGAACGCGGTCCCCTACCTGCGAACGCGATGAGTAACTGCCCCTGACCCTTGGGACCCCCCTCTAAGCATATGCAAACGCGAAGAACTCAATGCGTTTGCGAAGAGATGCCTGACCAATCTATGCGTTCACGTCCAGCCGAATGCGGACGCGAAGAAGAAAACACTGAAACCCCAAAACTATTCTATGCGAATGCGGTGACCTCTACGCGAACGCATAGAAGGAAACCGGCAACAAATATTTCTGGTGTTTTATCAAATCCGAAACCACTCCGTTGTGCATTCGAAAATCATCAGAGGGCCCCGGGACCTCAACCAAACCTACCAACTAACCCAAATACCTTATTAGAACTTGGTCGAGCCTTAAAAACACGTCCCATAACATCAAAATACTCAAATATGCATAGATTCAAGCCTAAGAATTTAGGAATTTTCATGAATTCACATTCAATGCCGAAACACGTCTAAACTCATCCGAATGACCTCAAATTTTGCACACATGTCATAAATGACATTCCAAACTTGCTGGCGCTTTCACAATTCCATTCCGAGTCCGATATCAAAATCTCACCTCTCGGCCGAAATCGCCGAAATTCTAACTTTCGCCAATTCAAGCCTAAATCTACATCCGACCTCGAAAACATATTCCGAACACGCTCCTAACCCCAAAATCGCTCAACGGAGCTAACGGAGTCGACATAACTCTATTCCGGATCTGTCTTCACACATCTCTGGCTACGGCTCAATTTCTAAAGCTGAAATTCACCTTAAAGGACTATATGACCAAAATCACTCCGAATTCCACCGCTCAACGCTCCGACAAGTTCCATTAACATAATAAGGCATGTGAGAAGCAGTTATTAGGGGATCGGGGCGCTAACTCTCAAAACGACCGACCGGGTCGTTACAAGTACCAAGAGGGTTGGAAGGCTCATATGATAAACCAGTTGAAGAAAATAAGTCGTCGAAAGTTGACATGTTAGGAATGATATAATATATAATTTTGGGGTGAGACTAGGGTTTTCAAAATGATACGGAGGTTATGTTATGAGTTATTTTTGTCTTATTAAAGTCGTATGTTATGTTTTGAAGTCAAGCAATTTGTGGAACAAAAGTTGGGAAAGATCATCACAAGTTACATTGATAATATGCTGAAAATTAGGTCAAATGTAGCTGAGTATTTCTCCCAATGTACTTGGAATTACGAGATTATCCATATATCAAACTGATTTTCTATGCGTCTAGTTTCTAACACATTAAACCTTTCGTCGATATGACATTGAAGTAGCGAGATATGTGCAGGTTCGGGAGACTGCCGCAGATTGCATAGGTGACAAGTAGGTGTGTCACTGAAGCTTTTTGAGCAATACATTTCTTGTGTTATATAAGGTAATTTTGGGAACATTATATACCAAATTAAAGTTCTTGAAATTTAGTTTCTAACTCTCTTAACTGTTCTTTGATATGACATTCGGATAAAGAGATATAAGTGTCAGAAGATGTGCCAATGTTAGGGTGCCAAGCTAGCACCTCTTTGACTTTTACAAAGTTGATATATATAGGGTTTTAAATCATCTTTCTATTCGTTTTTATAGAGAACGACTAGATAACCCTAATGAACTTACACTTAGGCTCTCTACAAGGGTTTCAAAGAAGATTAACATCCCAGGTACAAAATCAAAAAGCGATAACATTAGAACGATCCCTACGACGTAAGTATCGCTATATCACGTCTCTCTTTATTTGTAGTTTTAATTTTGGAAGGTACTTAATAGGTAAGAAAACTCAAAATTTATTTATTTAAGCTTTTAAATATTAAGGAATGTTGATAAATTCATTTTTCAATAGTTAGAACTCACGGGACGGTGATCGGAAGCATTGAGTTTGATTTGTTTCACTTTTAGTGGATTGTTTTGTAGTCCACTCGTGTTGTCCTATTGTGCTGATTTTTAATGGAGGTTTGGAGGAGCAAAGGTAGGGATAAACACCACATAATTATGTAATCATGGTCTGGTCGTTCTTCGTTACATATTTAGGTTGTTTGACACTACTTTAGTGGTTATTTTATGTATGAAGTGATCATGGCTATTTTGTGGTGTATTATGATGGAGATAAGGTTGAAAAATGATGAATACATTTTTTTATTGTTGTGTTATTTTTGTTGTTGGTATATGATATTGGAGGAGGGCCTTTTTACAAGGGATATTCTGCCAAATTTACGTAAACAAGCTACTAGTTTAAGTTATGGATTTAGCCTTTAATTAGCACTAATTTTGAATCTCCTTATGTTGTGGTAGATTGAGTTGAGTTGTTTAAAGAATTTCTTGGAAGGTATCAAGGACTCAACGGAGTTAAGGTACTCTAAGGCTAAACATTTCCTTCATTTTGGCATGATCCAGTAACTACATGTGTTTGATAACGAGACATAAAGAGAAGTTCATATTCCTGAATTTAGGTACATTTTCCTAGTCTTATAAGTTACAACATTCTCCCTTATCGAGAAATCATATTCAGTTTAGTATTTTTATTTTTTAGCCAAGAGAGCGATTATATATATATATATATATATATATATATATATATATATATATATATATATATATACAGTATTACAGTACTTTTACCACAACCAAACTATAATCGGTGGGCAGGCCCCTATTGGGAAACCTCTAATCAGATGGTAAGTTATATTCCAAGCCTACTGTGGCCGAGCGCCTATGAGAGGGCCTAGAATTTCTTAGATACAGATCCTAGTATAGCCGAGCACCTATGAGCGATCCTATTACGGTATACCTAGCCTTATAGGGTCGAACATCTATTTTACTTACTATATTGAGAGAGATGAGTCAGTATGAGCAGGTATGCTTATCTTCAATTATATTTGACTCCCAAGTACTTTTAGTTATTATTGTCACGACCCAAAACCTATGGGTTGTGATGGCGCCGGACACCACTGTCAGGCAAGCCAACCCCTTAATCAGTTGAAATACCTTCCTGTTTAACAATTTCGAAATCTTGCCTTTTTCTGCATTTCATAACCAAATGATTAAAAATTCTCGTAAATTAAATACGACAAGAAATCCACTTAATATAGTAAAAGAAATACCAACACATCCCCAGAACCCGGTGACACAAGTACATGAGCAACTTCTAAGAATTTAAACAATTATACAACGCTTGTCCGAGGAACAAATTGGACAACGGCATTAAAAATAAAATGGAAATACATAGATGGGAGACTCTGTCAGCTGCGGAACGCCTCCAGATGAATGCAGCCCGTATATGTCTCCAAATCAATCACTGTACTATAAAGGTACCTGTGCAACAAAATGCACAGAAAGTGTAGTATGAGTACATATACATATATGTACCCAGTGAGTATCCCGTCTAATCTCGAAGAAGTAGTGACGAGAGGTCGACTTGACACTCACTAAGGTCCAACAGTATAATATAACATGATATAATGAAGACAGTAGGCATGTATGACAGTATAAGCAAATACGTGTAAGGCACAGAAATCCAAGTAAACACCGAAAGTAAATAACAATTTCCACTTTCTTTTCCTCAAATATCAAAGTAGATAACGGTTCTCACTTTCTCTTCCTCAAATTTCTGACAAGTCAATATCTATGAAACAGTAAAAATAGTAATACGTACATAGGAATAAGACAACCGGTCGGAGTCATAAGGGTGGTCATAAGGACTGAGGTCATAAGCTAACCCACGATCGCGCCTCGTACCTGCGACTCGTGTGCTGACTCGATAATGATAAGCTGACCCACGATCGCGCATCATACCTGCGACTCGTGTGCTAACTCGATAATAATAAGCTAACCCACGATCGTGCATCGTACCTGCGACTCGTGTGCTGACTCGATAATAATAAGCTAACCCACGATCGCGCATCGTACCTGCGACTCGTGTGCTGACTCGATAATAATAAGCTAACCCACGATCGCGCATCGTACCTGCGACTCGTGTGCTGACTCGATAACAAGTGCGTATATATAAGTACAAATGTGTACCAACTCAACAATGAACTCAACAGGACTGTGCTAATACCACGGATAATCAACTAGGATTTAAATCATAATACTTCACTTTTACTTATCACTTCAACAATAATTACAACTCATAACACATACGAAGGTACAGATAGGGCACATAGAGACATGCTTGTGAATCCTAAGGCTACCCGACATAGCAATATAGTCACCACGTACGGACTCTCTTCACTTGGTACGTACGTGGACCCCACAACATGTACACACAGCAATCAATAACCTATGGGGACATTTTCCCCCTTATAATGTTGGAAAGGAGACTCACCTCGTGTCGAATCTACCTCTCGGACCAAGAACGCGCCCGCAACTCCGAACTCTACACCCGAGGACTCATAACTGGAGTAGGAAATATCCATACAATATTTTTAGAAAAGATTGCATCGTACCCCTTTAGAACCACAAATTTACACGTTGTTAAACTTCCAATAATTCTCGTTGGGTTGTTTGAAGAATCACGTTGCTTGATGTAATATTTGGAATCTGGTTCAAGTGTTTGAAATGAACAGTTGAAAATTTCTTAAGAATGACCAACGTTTTCTTTCACTTCTAATTGTAGTGTTTGAGAATGAGATTTGTTGAAAGCTTATATGAATTCACTTCTGATGATAGAGTCTTTGGTATGGAAATGTTAAAATTTGAGTGTAGTATCTTGAGAATGAATTTGTTGACATTCATCAGAATGACTAACGTTCCCACTTTCTAATTGAAATCTCTTTGGTAATGAAAAGTCTTGGAAAATGTAGTAAAGGTGTGACTATATACCACCTAATAAGAAGTGAATCCTAGTCATTTCTTTATAGTGTAGCCAACTGCCAAGTGGAGAGTGGGGTGGAGATTATTAATCTTTACCCACTTATTAGTTAACCGGGTAATGTTTCATTACCCGGTAATTAATCCATTACCCGCATAATTATAAATTGTATTAATTTACTTAAAATACTATCCACTTTTAATATACCTTATCATGTCCATGTGGTACCTTGTATGGTACTAGTCCATAAATACCGGGTATTTTAGCTCGGGCTGTATTTTATTTCAGAATGTCAAACCTCGACGAAACTCATTTTTTTCCGATTTGCTTACCCTCTCACATTCACAGATTTACTTATCTCGTATTTGAAATAACGTGATACTTATAAATTCAAAATACATCTCTTTTAGAGAAACGGGGTCCGATAACGCAAAACGACCGATCGGGTCGTTACAATTATATTATCAGTTTAGTTTCAACTTTCAGTTATTTTGTTGCCTTACATATACTGGGTACATTATTTCGTTCCTGGGATGCTGCATTTCATGCGCGCAGGTCCTGATAGACAGCTGGATAGACCTTCCCTGTTGACAAAGTCAAACATCAGCTTGGTTGGTAAGCTGCACTTCCTCGGAGTTACCGGGTCTATACCTTGGAGTCCATTTTATATATTCAAGTTTGATGGGTAGGTCGAGGCCCTGTCCCGACCATGATACAATTCAGTTATTCCTAGAGGCTTGTAGACGAGTCTTGTACATTCTTTATATCAATATTGTAGCTTTACCAGCCATATGTAGATGTTTAGATTGGTATTGCTGGTTGTAGATGTTATTCTCAGATGATTCAGAATATGGCCGATGAGAGTTCACGGTTACAGAGTGATACGCTCGGGCCGAGTATGGCACCGAGTGTCGGCCACACCTCTTCAGGTATGGGGTGTGACAAACTTGGTATTGGAGCAAGTTCTATCCTAGGGAGTCAACATGCCGTATCTAGCAGGGTGTTGTATATGGGTGTGTTGTGCACCACACTTATAAACGGGAGGCAACAAGGTATTTAGGACTGTCACTCTTTCTTCTTACTCTAGATCGTGTGGTAGGAGCTCGGTCTTAAGAATTCAAACTCACTTATTAACCACTAAGGGGTGGGTTAATGGGTAGATATGGATATGATGACCGGTGTGCTAATGCCACGTGTATCCCTCTCTTTTGAGGAGTGATTACCGGGCAATGTACTGATGTGATCCTATAGGATATACAACTTAAGACTCCCCTATTCCCTATACATGTTCTTAGACTTTAAATATTTTAAAACTTTATCACATATGTGTGCTTAGACTGCGAATCCTTTCAAACCTCTAGTTGTTAACATGTATACTCTTTGACTACCTATTTGTCACGACCCAAAATCCCACCTTCAGGCCGTGATGGCGTCTAACGTTGTACCTGCTAGACAAGCCAACGTGTTAAATGATTTGACTTGTTAATAATTAAAAACAATAAACACTAACTAGATTATCGTGAATAAAATGCGGAAGCTTAATAAATTCTAACCAAAAATAGCTAGTCTCGTAAAAATCCCTTTAAGTACAAAACCCAGAAATCGAGTCACATTCTCACGAACCAAACTAAGATTTAGCTAAAGACAATAGTTTGAAATAAAGTGATATATCTGTCTGAAAATACATAAAATGACAGAAAGAAAAGATAGACGATGACGCCGAGATCCACGAACGCCTGCGGAACTACTTCGGTGTCGCCTGAATGGACTGAAGGATACTCCCTCTAATGATGTCCACTGGGTCCGGCTGCGTAATCTTCAAAACATAAAGAAGTGCATGTGTAGCATCAGTACAACCGACCCCATGTATCGAGTAAGCACCGAGCCTAACCTCGGCGAAGTAGTGACGAGGCTAGACACGACAACAACAATTTACCTGAACAGTTCTATAATATGTACCAGAGAAACTAGGAAGAAATAAGCAGTTAAGCATGGTAATACGGGGGCAAGTAATGGGGGTAACAAGTGAGAATCAAATATGAATAACTGAACAACCAATAATGCAAAAGAACCAAGCCAACAGGAATAATTACTCAAAATAATTATGTACACGGCATCACCCTTCATGCTTTTACTCTCACCCTCACAATGCAATGTATAAATAAAAGCAATGTAAATCATGGCACGGCATCACCCTTCGTGCTTTTACTCTCTTCCTCACTATGCAATGTATAGATAAAAGCAATGTAAATCATGGTACGACATCACCCTTCGTGCTTTTACTCTCTTCCTCACTATGCAATGTATAAATAAAAGCAATGTAAATCATGGCACGGCATCACCGTTCGTGCTTTTACTCTCTTCCTCACTATGCAATGTATGAAATGAATGAGATGAATACACGGCATCACCCTTCGTTCTTTACACTCTTCCTCACCCAAATCAACAACAAATAACAACTTGGCAAGGAATTCAACCATATGAAATACAATTCATAACCACCCAGCAAGGGGAATATCAACAAAAATAACAACAATGCCCGACAAGGGACTCAGCTATAACCAATATCTTACAAGTACATAACATAATGAATTGAGTCCTCAACTGAGATATCATATCACAAGTACTAAAACAAATATTCGCAACAATTCAACAACTTTCCAAAGGAAACTACTTCATAACACAATAAATATCGAAATAATAACAGGTAATTCACCAAATTAGACTCACGGGCATGCTTGACAAACAATGCATAGGTACTCGTCACCTCACCTATACACTGACCATGATAACACAAGTAGCACATACGACTCAACACATATTCCCTCGCTAAAATTAGGCCAAACACTTACGTCGGCTCTAAAAATGCAAATCAAGCCTCTAGTACTGTTTTCTCTCTCGAATCCAACTCCGAAACGATAGTATCTCGACATAATCGACTCAACAATATCAATAATGACTCCATAATTCAATCCCAAAGCCTAATTATGCATTTCCCATCATTCTTCCAAAAATACCAAAATTCGACCCCGGGCCCGCTTGGTCCAAACACGAGGTTCGGACCAAAACCCGATCACCCATTCCCCCACGAGCCCGAATATACAATTTGTTATGAAATCCGACCCCAAAACGAGGTTGCATTCCCAAATTTCCAAAAGCCCTAACTCTACCCAAAATCCCCAATTTCTACCTTTGATTTCATGTTTTTAGGTCTAGAATCTAACGATTAATGATGAAAAATGGAAGAGAACGATGTTAGAATCGCTTACCTAGAAGGTTATGGTGGAAGAATGGCTTGGAACTCATCTATGTGGTTTTGGAGAGGAAGAAGATGGTGAAGATATAAAAAATCCCATAATGGGTTCTGTTTTGAGCAATTAAATGACTAGGCAAAATTTGTACTATGTGATCGCGGAAGGAGGGTTGCGATCGTGGAAGGAGGGATGCGATCACAGAGCTTCATGGATCCCCTACTACGCGACCGCAGAGTTGAAGGTGCGATCGCAGAAGAGACCGGCCCTAGACCTATGCGATCGCGGATGGGTTGGTGCGACCGCAGAGAGGACCTTACCCAGCCCCCACCCAGCTCTCCTATACTCTATGCAATCGCGAAAGTGGCTATGCGATCGCATAGAGCAACATAATCCTCCCCTCACCCACTACACTATGCGATCGCGGGGCAACCTATGAGATCGCATAGTGTTAGACATCAGACATCAGATACAGCTCTATACACCAGATTTTCCTACCTTTTTGCACCCTGACACCTACCCGGAACTTACCCGAGCCCTCGGGGCTCAAGACCAAATACACACGCACCCTCATAAATATCGTATGGACCTATTCAAGCAATTAAACCACCAAAATAATATCAAAAGCAATGGATTAAACCCCAAAATCCATAGAATTTTCTCAAACTTCATAAACTATCAAATTTTCCATATTTGATCCGAAACACGTCAAACCAAGTCAGTTTCTTACCAATTTTTACAGATAACTCATATAACATATATTGAACATGTTCCGGGATCCGGAACCATGATACGGGTCTGGTAACATAGATTTCACATCAAAGTTCATTTTCAAAAGTCTCTATTATTTTCAGAAAACAATTTTCTTTAAAAATTCATTTCTCGGACTTGGGACCTCAGAATTCGATTCCGGGCATACGCCCAAGTCCCATATTTTCCTACGGACCCTACGGGACCATCAAATCACGGGTCCGGGTCTATTTACAAAAAATGTTGACCAAAGTCAACTTTATTAAATAAATTACCATAAATTAAATTGTTTAACACATTTCCACCTAAAGGCTTCTCGGCTACACGCCCGGGTTGTGCACGCACATCGAGGTGAGATGAATGGAGGCTTTTAGAGCCTCGGAACACAGTTTTAGCTAACTTTACACAGGATGACCTTTTTGTTCATCACAATCTCCACCTCTAAAACAAACGTTCGTCCTCAAATGGACATAGAAAGGTACCTGAATCGGGGAAAAAGTGGGGATATCGGCTCCGCATATCGGACTCGGACTCCCAAGTAGCTTCCTCAACAGGCTGACCTCTCCACTAAACACGAATCGAAGGATAACTCTTCGATCTCAATCGTCGCACCTGCCGGTCTAATATGGTTATCGGCTCCTCCTCATAAGACAAATCCTGGTTCAACTGGACACTGTTGAAGTCAATTACATTAGATGGATCCGCAATATACCTCCGGAGCATAAATACGTGAAATACCGGATGCACGGCTGACAAACTAGGTGGCAAGGCAAGTCTATAGGCCACCTCTCCTACCTTATCCAGAATCTCAAATGGACCAATGTACCTAGGGCTCAACTTTCCCTTCTTCCCGAACCTCATCACGCCCTTCATGGGCGACACCCGAAGAAATACCCGGTCTCCTATCATAAATGCCAAATCTCGAACTCTGTGATCCGCATAACTCTTCTTCCTGGACTGAGCTGTACGAAGTCTATCCTGAATGATCTTCACCTTGTCCAAGGCATCCTGGACTAACTCAGAACCCAACAATCTAGCCTCTCCCGGCTCAAACCATCCGACTGGAGACTGATACCATCTACCATACAACGCCTCATACGGAGCCATCTGAATGCTCGAATGATAGTTGTTGTTGTAGGAAAACTCAGCCAAAGGCAAGAACTAGTCCCATGAACCACCAAAATCAAAGACACAAGCCCACAACATATCCTCCAAAATATAAATAGTACGCTCGGACTGCCCGTCCTTCTGAGGATGAAATGCTGTGCTCAAATCAATCTGTGTGCCAAACTCTCGCTGAAATACTCTCCAGCCGATGTTAGATTCCATTCAACAAATATTCTACAATTACAATATTGAAACATAAATAACTAAATTTAAAACAACTTTTTCGACAACCAAACTTTCATAAACTCCCAAGTTTCTCTGAGTTCTCATAACTCCCAAAATCTCAATAATTATACTTCCACTGTTCGCAAAACCCAATAGATAAATACCATAATGTAAAAGAGTTGCGAAAAAAAAGTAAATAAACTCTATAACTACCCCCGGGGTCTGGTGTCACTAATACACAAACGACTAAGAATACTACACAGAATGTCTGAAAAGAAAGTAGTGAACTGTCTGAATAAATGTAAAACAGTGTGTGTCATAAATGAGAAGCTCTCGGATATCTGCGAACGCCGGCAGATGTACCTTGTGTCTCCAAACGTGATCAGGTGGTCAACTAAAATCTGCTACTACTGGAACGCATCGAGATCTGTGCAAAAAGAGCACAGAGTGTAGCATCAATACAACCGACCCCATGTACTGAGTAAGTGCCAAGCCTAACCCCGGCGAAGTAGTAACGATGCTAGGTCGGGCTTCATCAACATATAAAGTTTGTGACAACAATTAATAATAAATATGGAATATAACTGAACAGGAAATAACAAAGAATTGTAATGAAATATAAAGCTCAGCTATAACCAATTCTCCATAACTGTTCCACACTTCCGTTCTTTCACTTTAAGTAAAACCATATTTCAAAATTTTAAAGAATAATAAAATCGCTATATCAGCCTTTTCAAACTTTCGCTTTCTCTTTTCATTAAGCAGGAATAACAACATCAGTATCATTGTAAATAAAATCATTCTCCCTTATTCCTCCTTAAACATTAACGACAATATCAATATCAGTATAAGTATAAACATTGTCCCTTATTCCTCATTAAACATTAACAACAATATCATAGAATATAAATATAACCATTCTCCCTTATTACTCCTTAAACATTAATAACAACATCAAGATAGTGTAAATATAAACATTCTCCCTTATTCCTCCTTGTTGCGGCGTGCAACCCGCTCCCACTTGTCCTCCCTTATTACTCCTCCCTAACATATCTCCTTTATTTCTCATGTTGCGGCGTGCAACCCGATCCCACCTGTCCTCCCTTATCACTCCTTGTTGTGGCGTGCAACCCGCTCCCACCAGACATATCATATCATTTGAATTTCATAATTTCACAAGTCAGGCCAAGCCTATCACAACACGTTCGTTTTCAATAATATAAATGATAAACTGCGTTTATCTCACAACTTTACCAATGCCATGAAATCAGGAAAACCAACAACAAAATCACAGTATAAACGTGTGTTCCACAACCAGAATCAATTACCAAGTACCTCAACCAGATGTATATCACAAAGAAGCCAATTCAATAACCAATACTTTTTCCCACAATTATAAAGATGCCCAACAACAACTTAACAAGTCAAACAATCAATAAAACAGAGTAAGCATAGAGCAGTTAAGACATTACGCAATTAAGTGGGGCAAGGGAAAAAGGATCATGCTTTACAAGACTTGGGTGATGCATAGGTTCTCGTCACCACACCTATACATCACACCCATGCTATCCACATAACAAACAAGGGGGAATCCTATTCCCTCAAGCTAAGGTTAGGCCAAACACTTGCCTCGTATGCCAGAAAAGCAGTTCAACCTTCAATCACTGCCTTACCCCTTGATTCCAACACCAATATGCTCGTATCTAATCACAAGTTGTTTAATTACATTAATAAATGCTAATTAGGTGAAGCCTAATGCATGGAAAGGAGTTTTCCAAAGTTTTTCCCCCAAGATCCAAAATTGATGTCGGTCCCTCTTGGTCCAAATCCGAAGTTCGGACCAAAACACGATTACCCATTCACCCCCGGGCCCGGGTGTATGATTGGTTTTGGAATCCGACCCCAATTGAGGTCTAAATTCCCAAATTTCCATGTTTTCATGTTTTTCCCAACATTCCCAAATTTTCCATGAATATCTTTGATTCTAAGATTAAATCTTGTAGTAGGATGTTAAGGAATGAAGACAAGTAGTTAGAAATCACTTACAATTGTTTTTGAGAAGAAAGGGTCTTTTTAAAATCGCCTCTAGTGTTTTAGGGTTTTTGAAAAGTGAAAAATAGCTGAAAAATACGTTGTTTATAGGTATCCCTTCCCAGGCCCCCACCGCGGTCCGCAGCCGCGAAGGCCTAAGTGCAGCTTCCCTGAAGTTCGGCCACCGCGGTCCGGGTAAGGCGACCGCGGTGCTGCACCTCTCTGAAGTTGTCCACCGCAGTCCGCGCTGAGGCGACCGCGGCCGCGAAGGAAGCACAACGGACCGCGCTAGGGCGACCGCGGCCGCGCTCCCAGGTTCAGAGACCTGTTACTGCACCTATACACTCAGTGATTTTTAACTCTAATACACCCCGGAACCTACCCAAAACTGTCCCGAGCCCTCGGAACTTCAAACAAAAGTTTACACAACCTCGGGAACACATTACAGACTTATTCAAGTATTCAAAACACTGAATCATCATCACAAATATTGAATTACACCTCACATCTATACAATTTCTCAACATTTCTCAAATTTCACATTTTCCCATTTTCAGTTCGAATCTCATCAACATCAAATCTGTTTCTCACCAAATTTCACAGATATTCAATTTAAACATATTAAATTTATTCTGGCTTCGTAACCATAATACGAGCCTCAATTACACAGTTTTCCATCATATTTCATTTTTCACATCCTTTATATTTTTCAGAAAATAGTTTTCTTTATTATTTCATTATTTCATAAATCTCTTTCACATAAAGGCTTCCCGGCTACACGCCTGGGCTACGCTACACAATAAGGAGAGATAAAAGGAGGCTTACACTGCCTCAGAACACAGATTTTGATAGAATTATACGGCATGACTTTTCGGGTCATCACAAGTATATTATGCTGGAAGTCCAGTATATTATGCTGGCGTATTTTCTGGATTTTGAACATTGCTTTCGTTCAGATTTATCTTTTTATGAAAAGTGACTAAATTTCGATTACTTTTGAAATTGTGGATATTTTTGAATAACCACTTGTAAATTTGGCTATTTTTTAATTTCTCCCTCACTTGTCGATCAAAATTAAAAACAACATTAGAACTGATTTCTTGACTAATAATGTAAAAACAACATTAAGTAATATACATATCAAGGAAAACTATAAATGTGATGACCTAAAAGGCCATCTTATGTTTTAAAACTCAATTTTGGGCTCGTTAGCCAAAAAAAATCTCATTTTTATTCTCATCGATTTGTCTGCGTAGTCGGGGCGTGTTTATGTGGAAAAATGAAGAAATAATGATTTTTGGCCTTAAAAATAATTTTTTGTTGACTTCGGCCAACGTTTTGAGTAAACGAACCTGTAACCGTATTCTGACGGTCCCGGTGGGTCTGTAGTAAAATACGGGACCTGGGCGTATGCCTGGAATCAAATTCCGAGGTCCCTAGCACGAGAAAAGATATTTTGATTAAAATTGAAAGACTAGAATTATAAAGGTTTTAAGAAATTAGTTAAGGATTAATCTTGTAGGTATCGGGTCCGTATTTTGGTTCCGGAGCCCAGTACATGTCCGTTATGATATTTATATCTTGTCTGTGAAATTTGGTGAGGAACAAAACTAATTTGACGTGATTCGGACATTCAATTGAGAAAATAGGTATTTTAACACGAGCAAGTTCGTATGATATTTTTAGACTTGTGTGCATATTTGGTTTTGAGCCCCGAGGGCTCGGGTGAGTTTCAGATAGGTTACGGAGTGAAATGAACTTAGGAATTTTTTTTGTTGTGCTTAAGGTCTTCAGGTCTCGCAATTGCAAGCATGGGCTGGGCTGGGTAATCTCGCATTTGCGAGAAAAAGGGTCGTATTTTCGGAAGTCCCTATTCATATTTGCGACAAACTGTTCGCATTTGCAATAGCTGCAGAAATGCAAAGGATTCGCATTTGCGAAGCTTTGATCGGAAATGCGACATCTGCAGCTGATAGGTCTTGACTTAAACGGGATTTTTCTCGGCACTTACTAGTATATGGGTTCGATTGTACTGATAGTGCACTCTACACTTTCTGTGCAGATTACGGTACTGGAGCGAGTTGATCCTATGTAGAGCTGTTTACTTAAATATCACAGGAGACCCAAGGTAGATCTGCCGGCGTTCGCAGACCCTGGAGTCCCCTTCTAGTTATAGTGGTTTACTGTTTCTTTTATTCGAAAACAATTATATTTTTTCTTCGGCCAGTATTTGTAGTAACTCATAGAAGTTTGTGTATTGTGACACCGGATTCTAGGTAGTTGTGTACGAATTTTTGGGTTATTATTAACTTTCGCACTTCTTTAATCTGCTATGTTTTAAATTATTGTTGTTTAGCGAATTGCTTAAAGAGTTAGCGTATTACATTTCTAATTGTTGGCTTGCCTAGAAACTGAAAGGTTAGGCGCCATCACAGTCCCGACGGTGGGAAATTCGGGGTGTGACAAGTTGGTATCAGAGCACTAGGTTGCTTAGGTCTCACAATTCAGGGACAAGCTTAGTACAGTCTGGGGGATTGATACGGAGTTGTCTGTACTTATCTCCTAGAGGCTATGAAGTTTAGAAACAAATTTCACTTTTATTCGACTTTGTCGTGCGATTTTGTTATCTCAATACTGATTGAATTCTCTTATTCTTATTCTCTTGCAGATGGCGAGAACACATACTGCTTCTTCTTCTGATCAGCAGTCGGATCCTCAAACAGCAGCTCCTACGATATGCAGAGGTCGAGGCCGAGGACGTGCCAGGGGCTGAGGCAGGGGTAGGGATCAGCCTAGGGCCCAAGCAGCAGCCCCAGCTATGGAGCCTCAGGTAGAGTTCGATGAGGAGGTTCCATCTCAGACTATTCCTGCCGAACCAGCTTAGGTCCCGGAAGGGTTTATTGCCACCCCAGTGCTTTAGGATTCCTTGGTCCGATTAGTGGGCCTTATGGAGAGTGTGGCCTAGACTGGCGCATTCCCCGTGGCACCAGCCATATCTCAGGTTGGAGGAGGGGCCTAGACTCCTGCTTCTCACACTCCGGAGCAAATAGCTCCCTAATTTCAGACTCCGGCAGCGCACCTGCTCAGAGTAGTTCAGCCGGTTGCCGCGGCACAACCCATTGATGGGTCATCTATGTCCTCTGAGGCTTTGTATAGGTTGGATTGGTTTACCAAGCTCTTTCTAGTTCATTTCAGTGGTGCTACTTCAGAGGATCCTCAGGAGTATCTTGATAGTTGTCACGAGGTTCTTCAGAACATGGGTATATTGGAGACCAATGGTGTTGACTTTGCTGCTTTTCAGATAACTAGTTCCGCTAAGAAATGGTAGAAGGATTATTTATTGACCAGACCAGCTGGGTCGACTGCTCTCAGTTGGGACCAGTTCTCACATCTCTTCTTAGAGAAGTTTCTACCTATCACCTTGAGAGACGAGCGCCGCTGTTAATTCGAACATCTCCAGCATGGCAGCATGACTGTTACTCAATATGAGACTCTTTTTGTGGACTTGGCCTATCGTGTTGTTCTATTTCTCCCCACAGAGAGAGTGTAACGACCCAGTCGGTCGTTCCGTAGAATTTACATCGTTATTCCTGTTTTTTTCCTTTTCATAGGTTGGTTATACTGTTTGTGATGTGTTAGAGTCATTTGGCTCGGGTTTAGAATGGTTGTAGTGATAATTGAGACACTTAGTCTCTAAAAATAGCCTTATAGTTGGAAAAGTCAACTGAGAGTTGACTTATTGGTAAACGACCTCGGAATGCGGATTATTATGGCTCGGATAGCTTCATTAGGTGATTTGAGATTTAGGAGTATGTTCAGAATAATTTTGTGATGTCCAGTGCAGAATTAGGCTTGAATTGACGAAAGTTTGAGATTTAGAAGTTCTTAGGCTTGAATTCGACGTAGATTTGGTGTTTTAGTGTTGTTTTGAGTGTTCCGAATGTTCGACTAAGTTCAAGTTATGTAATGGACTTGTTATTATGTTTGTACGAGGTCCCGAGGAGCTCGGGTGAGTTTTGGATAGGTTTGGGCTGAGTTGTGCTCGTTTTTCTTATGCTTCGGCGTCGTTTCTTCAAGCATAAATGATATCATATTGAACAAATGAGCTTCGATTACTGCTTTGAAAGAAGCATTAGATCCGTATCATAATTACGGACCCGTAGCAAAAAGAATCGTCAAATTTGGACATCGTATGAGGATTTTATGGCCATTTTACCAAGTTGCCCAGATCTTTCAGGTTAATGACGAAATTGCACCTGAAGGCGTAATAAAAACCTGCACTATTTACAAATCTTAAAACCTACATATCTCCTTCATTATAAGGTCAAATTGAGTGATTCAAAAGCCTAAATTGATTAAAATTTCACAGGGAATCCATTGGGAGCAGTAAAACGCGTGAACAGTATATAAATAACGAGCAATTCGAGTTTTCTTCTAATTTTTACCGGGGAGAAGTTTTTTGGGCGATTTTTGAAGGAGAAAATCAGTGGGTATCACAGAGGTAAGCAATTTGATTATTAAAACTCGTTTATGGGTGATTATAGACCATAACCCCAGCCTTTAATTCATGAAAAACAGTAGAAAAATAGGATTTTGGGGCATGAGATTATGAGACCTTCAAGGGTCGATTTGAGGGGTCAAACGGACTCTGATTTTGGTGTTCTTTATATGTACGAACTCGTGGGAAGATGAAGAACACTTTTCTGTAAAAATTTCTGAGTTTTGGGATGCGGGCCCAGGGGTCGGGGTTTGACCGGTTTCAGGTTTTTGAATTAAATTCGATATTTTTCAATTGGAATTTATTCCTTAAGCATATGTTGATGATAAAAATCTGAACTTGGTAGATTTGGAGCCTTCGGAGGTTGATTCGAGAGGCAAGCGTGTTGCGGAATAATTCCGGGCTAGTTTTGAGGTAAGTAATGTCTTGAAATCCTGTCCTGAGGGTATGAAACCCCGGACTATGCACCCTTTTACGGGTTTTGAACTGGAAAGATTGAAACTTTTGAAATATCTCCGTATTTAAGCGACCATTGAGTTGCTAAACCGATTTTTAAGCTTATGCTTAATTAGTATTTATATATTATGATATGTTTTGGGCTGTAAGCCGTGTTTGGGGACTACTGCCGATCTGTTTACCCCTTGGGGGATAGTTTTACTGTGTTTCCTCACTTGATATGTTGTGAATTACACTCAGTCATTTCCTGATAAATTGTTTTGACACTCAGAGTATTTTGATACTATTTATTGAAAAAAAATGAAACAATATTTTGGGTCGAGAACCCGGTTTGTTTATGGCCTAAGGACTAATTGAAAGTGTCTGACTGAG
>ML252955.1:0-35313 GCA_005239495.1 Nicotiana undulata | reverse complement strand
CTTTTGCTTGTCCTCAAGCAAATCAAAACTACTAACTCAATGAGGTTCTACTCTGTTAGGCACAAGTTGCATTGCTCGTATTCACAATTCACATTTTTCCGCTTAAGCATTAACTTATGAATTTGGTTGGTACCAATAATTAATCTCAAGTATGCATCTCAATTGAATAACTCCCTCATTTACAAGCAGTTTCAAGAAGGTAACAGCAAAGTGACAAGGAAAAGCCTCTAGAAGTGACTCAACAACACTAGTCTACTACACATGCTCAACTCGTTTATTATGATTATTATTATATATATATATTTATTTATTTTTTTTATATCAATTTCACCATTCAATCCTAATTCATATGCCCTCACAAGAACGAAAGAAAGTCCCAACTCACAATATTTACAATATCAACAACAAGGTACATATTTACAAAGTCACTCACGCTCACAAAAACGTTCAAGTGCGACGAACAATCATACCATAGGCTTGCCCTTATTTTAATTCATAGCATATTCAAGAATATTCAGTTGGAGATCCCATAAGGACTTTATAAGCTTGTAACGTAGGTTTGGGGAAAGGTAGGATACACATTTGGGAAATGGCTACACCCTCCTTGAACACTACTCACATTTTTCTTCCTTTTTGCACTTTGTGTCAATTCAAACCACATAGCCTCATTTGCACTTAGTTATTTACCTAGAACCATTTTCATACCTCAATTCCTCTCTTCAAAGCTCCCATATTCTTTTTGTGCTTTTCTTTTGTATTTTCCTTTTGTATTTTTCTTTTGTACTTTTCTTTTGGGGCTTGATTTCAAGAGAGTCCCTTCCCAATTTCCATTTTGACACTACACCCCCAACTTAGGCTTTTTGCCTCATTCTCAACATTGAGGCTATGACATTCTTTGAAATGATTGCTAAGCTTCAATTTGAGATGTTCCTCCTATTTGTACCCCTCGGTGAGCTATTTGTACCATATTTGAGATTTCGTTAAGGTTATTGATCCTGTTGAACCTGATAAACTGATATTTCTTTACGGAAATATTTGTTATAGTTGTGGTAGCACACATTGCATATGCCTACACTATAGCATGTTATTTATACTAGTCCAGGAGTATGATACTTGATAATCATTAATCATGTTCATGTATTCCTGCATATTTGATTTCCATGTGTTATGAGCTGGACCGGTAGCCTCTAACCATGCCGGGAAATTGTGATTATTGGCACGTGAGTTGTCCGTGCGGTTGATTCTATTAGCACATGAGTTGTTCAGGCAACACGTGAGTTGTCCGTGAAGATCCATTTATCGATATTATTCGCATGTGAGTTGTCTGTGCAGCATGTGAGTTGTCCACGCGGTTGATTGTATTAGCACGTGAGTTGTCCGTGTAGCATGTAAGTTGTCCATGCAGCGTGTGGATATGGATCCATCACCCAAGGTTCACCGTATCAGGTTTCTCTCTTGATAGTGTACACGCAGTTATTGAGGAAAACTTATTAGTGGTTTGGTATGGATATGGAAAGGTTGAGGAAAGTCTGGCCAATGTTGTTAAGGAATTGAATTTCATCTTTACTTGCAACTTCCATGGTTTATTATCTGATTATCAGCATATCATCTTATATGTTGTACCCGCGAATGAACAGAGATTTTGAGTAAATGTACACACACACACACAGATAGGCCTTTTAGTATCTCATACGTGTTCACATTATTGTTCTATACTTGTTGGATTTTATGAAACTGTACATGTCATAGAAGGTATCATTTATAATTCTTGTTTTTTACCTGCCCAGGTTAGTTACGATACTTATTCAGTACATTAGGTCAGTTGTACTCATACTACACTCTGCACTTAATTGTGCAGATCTAGGTGTGGGGACCATTTGCCAGCAGTAAGCTTGCTTGTTTTGACTGAGTTCGAGGCGAGGTAGAGCTGCATCCTTGGTCGCAATTTTGACTTGTCTTTTCCTTCCATATTGTTTTTAGAGTTCGGAAAATGTTATTATTGTTCACTTTCTTGTATTTTTGTCGTGGGGATTTTTTATTTCCAAAGATTTGAACTTGACTATTCTATTCTATCACATATGGTAAGGACACGTGTGCCAATCAGGCGGACGGCCACCAGTAGCACCAACTAGGGTCGTGAGAGGTTGTGAAAGGTCGAGGTTGTAGGTACTAGATGTATTTGAGCCGGTGGGACCAGCTCAGGCACCAGCAGTGCCTATTGTGGCCTTTAGGAGGCATTAGTCTAGATTTTGACTATGTGTATGAGTCTAGCTCAGGCAGTCTCAGTTCCAGCTGCACCAGCCACTTCACAGGCTAGAGGATGTCCCTAGACGCCTATCACGCATACTTCTGAGTAGCTAGCTTTGGGTAACCAAGCACCAAGTGTATTTCCAGTTCAACTGATTGCTGCCAATCACGCCGAGGTTGGTCCCCATATGAGTGATGAGTAACATAAGAGATTGGATCAATTTAGGAGGCGTAAGCCTCAAGAGTCTAGTGGGGCTGAGTGAGGGGATGCTCAGGATTTTATAGACCGTTGTCAGCAGATTCTTTGCACCACAGGTATTTTTGACACCAGTGGGGTTCCATTCACTACTATTCAAATGACAGGGGCAGCCTACCAATGGTGGCAGGCTTAGGAGGTTAGTAGGCCAGCCGATGCAGCGACACTTACATGGCATGAGTTCTCAGTTTTCTTATTAGAGAGGTTTGTCATGCAGACTCACATAGAGGAGTTGCGTAGGCAGTTTGAGAAGCTACGTTAAGAGGGTATGATCGTGACTCAGTATGAGATGAGGTTTTCTTAGTTCGCTCGTCAAGTGGTATGGTTGGTTCCCACTGAGAGGGAAAAGATTAAGAGGTTCATTGGTGGCCTCAACTATGGACTACGCTTCATTTTGGCTCGTGAGGTTGCGAGAAGTGCAAGGTTTGACGTGGTGGTCGATATTGGTAGACGCTTAGAGCTGGTTTGTAGACAGGAACGTAACGATCGGGAGGCCAAGAGGCCTCGTAGTTTAGGTGGTTTTAGTAGTGCCTTATCTGGAAGGTAGTCCCATTACAGAGGGGATGTTCTTCTAGACTTGTTAAGGCATCTCGCCATGTTCCTCGTGGTTCTTCAGTTAAGCATAGTTCCTACAGTGCACACCCAACTCAATTATCATTTATTGCACTGCTAGCACAAAGTTCTATTCATGCTTCATCTACAAAAGGTTCCTCGAGAAGCTATTCAAAATATCAGGGGAAATAGCTTCATCAGAGGAGAGGTTGTTTCGAGTGCGGGGACTTGAGTCATCTCAAGAGGGATTGCCCTAGACTATTTGGTAGGGTTCCACATCAGAGTTCTCAACATATGGTTCAAGCTAGGGCTGTTCATTTAGATCGTATATCCAAAATCTGAACCGATCCATTCAATTTCAGATTCCGGATTGTATTGGATTTCATATTATTTTTATTAAAATTTTGGATTTATGATCGAATTCGGATTGGTATAACTTTAATACGATCATATCTGATACGATCTGAAATCTGAAATTATTAGTGCATGTATAAATACTAAACTTTAATTCTGATAATTAGTAATTCCTTAATATGTTCCTCCAAGATATTACCTTTACGATTGATGGATTTAGCTAAATTAGCACCATAGTACTCTCAAAATTGTGTAACCATGAGTTTTTCTTATTGTATTTTCTCTTTTACAAAGAAAATATACATATGAGTTTGAAACTTTCAGGCATAATAATCCGATCCGAAATCTGAAAATTCGATCGATCCGATATTAATTCGGATTGGATTCAGATTGTATTTTCTAGAATCTGAAATCTGAAAATCCAATCCGAAATGTGCTAAATCTTATCTGATCTGATCCATGCACAACCCTAGTTCCATCACCAACAGCTACACCACCTGTACATCTAACTCGGAGTGGGGCTCAATTAGCCCGAGGCCGCTCTAAGAAGGTAGGTCGATTAGGTGGTGGTTAGGCCCGTTGCTACGCATTTCTAGATAGTCCAGAGGCAGTTGCCTACGATGTCGTGGTCATAGGAATTGTTTCAGTATGTCACAGGGATGCCTCGGTATTACTTTATCTTGTTTCAACTTATTCATAACTGTTATCATACTTTGCTCGCTATTTGGATATGCCATGTGATTCTTTAGTTATGTATGTTCATGTATCTACACCGAAGGTGATTCTATTATTGTGGACCGTGTGTATCGGTCATGTGTGGTGGTCAGAGACAAGAAATTATCTTTTACTACTTAGCATGGTAGATTTTGACATGATTTTAGGCATGTATTGGTTGTCACTATATCACGATATCTTGGATTGTCGTGTTAAGACCGTGACGTTGGTGATGCTGGAGTTGCCTAGGGTCGGGGAGAGGATACGTGGACTATGTTCCCAATAGAGTGATTTCATATTTAAAGGCCTAACAGATGGTTGAAGAGGGATGTCTGGCATATTTGGCCTTTGTGAGGGATGTTAGTATTGATGCTCCTACCGTTGAGTCAGTTTCGGTAGTGAGAGTCTTTCTGGATGTGTTTCGTGCAGACCTGTCGGGCATGCCACCCAACAGATACATTGATTTTGGCATTGATCTAGTGTCCCGCACTCAGCCCATCTCAATTCAACCATACGTATGGCACAAGCACTGTTGAAAGAACTGAAAGAAGAACGTCGGGAGCTACTTGATAAGGGATTAATCATGCCTAGTGTGTGGCCTTAGGGTGCGCCAGTTCTATTTGTGAAGAAAAAGGATGGTACTATGTGGATGTGCATTGATTATAGGCAATTTAACAAAGTTACAATTAAGAACAAGTACCCACTACCACGCATTGATGACTTATTTGACTAGCTTCATGGTGCTAAAGTGTTCTCTAAGATTGATTTGAGGTTTGGGTATCACCAGTTGAAGATTTGAGATTCAGATATTGTGAAGACTGCTTTTTCAATCATGGTGCTAAAGTGTTCTCTAAGATATTCTCGATATGGTCACTACCAGTTTCTAGTGATGTCATTTGGGTTGTACAACGCCCTAGCAGCATTTATGTAGTTGATGAATATTGTATTCCAGCTATATCTAAATTCTTTTGTCATCGTATTCAGTGACGACATCTTATTATACTCTCGTAGTCAAGAGGATCATGATCAGCATTTGAGGATAGTGCTCCAGACCTTGAGGGAGAAGAAGTTATATGCAAAATTCTTAAAGTGTGAGTTCTAGCTTGATTCAGTGTCATTTTTCTGTCATGTGGTATATAGTGAGGGGATTAAGGTAGATCCAAAGAAGATTGAGGCAGTTCTTCAGCTATTAAGATTTGGAGTTTTCTTGGTTTGGCGGGATATTATCGTTGTTTCATAGACAGTTTCTTGTCCACTGTTGCACCTTTGACTAGATTGACCTAGAAGGGTGCTCCACTCAGGTGGTCCGACAAGTGTGAGGAGAGATTTCAAAAGCTCAAGACCTCCTTGACCATAGCTCTAGTTCTAGTTTTGCTTTCAACATCTGGTTCATATACGGTTTATTGTGAGGCTTCTCGGATTGGTATTAGGTGTGTCTTGATGCATGATGGTAGGGTGATTGCTTATTCTTCACGCCAGTTAAAGACCCATGAGACGAACTATCTTAGTCATGATCTAGAGTTGGCAACCATTGTCCACGCATTAAAGATTTGGAGGCATTATCTCTACGGTGTGTCTTTTGAGGTATTCACAGATCATCGGAGTCTACGGTGCTTATTTAAGAACAAGGATTTGAATTTGAGGTTGTGGAGGTGGTTAGAGCTATTAAAAGACTATGATATCACAATTTTGTATCATCTTGGGAAGGCCAATGTGATGGTCGATGCCTTGAGTAGAAAGGCGAAGAGTATGGGTAGCCTTGCATATATTCAAGTGGTGAGAGACCACTAGAGTTGGATGTTTAGGCCTTGGCCAATCAGTTCTTGAGTTAGATGTTTTGGAGCCTAGCCGGGTTCTTGCCTGCATGGTTTCTTGGTCTTCTTTGTATGAGCGCATCAGAGAGCGTCAGTATGACAACCCCTATTTGCTTGTCCTTAAGGACACAGTGTATCACGTCGATGCGAATGAGGTTTATATAGAGATGATGGGGTGTTGAGGATGTAGGGTCAAATTCTTGAGGAATCTCACAATTCGTGGTATTCCATTCATCCGGGTGCCGCAAAGATTTATTAGGATTTTAGGAAGCAATATTGGTGGAAACGAATGAAGAAAGATATAGTAGAGTATGTGGCTCGGTGCTTGAACTGTCATCAAGTGAAGTACGAGCATCAAAGGGCGGGAGGTTTTCTTCACAGACTTGAGATTCCCGAAGGGAATTGGGAGCGTGTTACCATGGATTTCTTTGTTGGGATCTCGCTGACTTTGAAGAAATTGGATGTAGTTTGGGTGATTGTGGACCGCTTGACTAAGTCCGCACATTTCATTCCGGTTGTGACCACCTATTCTTCAGAGCGGGTGGCTTAGATCTATATCCTTGAGATTGTTCATGTTCATGGAGTGCTGGTGTCTATTATTTCTGATTGAGGCACATAGTTCATATTGCGAGAGTTATGCACATTGGTTGATTTGAGTACAACATTCCACCCCTAGACGGACGGACAGTCCGAGCGCACCATTCAGATCCTGGAGGATATGTTACACGCCTGTGTTATGGATTTCGGGGGTTCCTGTTTGCCTACAACAATAGCTAATAATCGAGTATTCAGATGGCTCCTTACGAGGCCGTATATAGGAGGCGGTGTCATTTTCCAGTTGGTTGGTTTGAGCCGGGAGAGGCTATGTTATTGAGTTCTAATCTGGTTCGGGATGCCTTGGATAAAGTCAAGTTAATTCAAGATTGACTTCGTGCAGCAGTCTAGGCGGGAGAGTTATGCTGATAGGAAGATTCGTGATGTTGCATATATGGTAGGTGAGAAGGTTTTGCTCAGGGTTTCGCCCATGAAAGATGTGATGAGGTTCAGGATGAAAGGCAAGTTGATCCCTCGGTATATTGGACCTTTTAAGGTGCTTCAGAGGATTGGAGAGGTGGCTTGCATTGCCACCTAGTATATCGGGTGTTCGCCTAGTGTTTCATGTTTCTATGCTTCGAAAGTTTTATGGTGACTCGTCTCATGTTTTGGACTTTAGCACGGTTCAGTTATATGGGGATTTGACTTTTGATGTGGAGGCGGTGGCCATTTTGGACTGGCGGGTTAGAAAGTAAGGTCAAATATATTGCATCAGTGAAAGTTAATTGGAGAGGTTAGTCGGTTGAGGAGGCTACTTGGTAAGACGAGAGGTAGATGTGGAGCAGCTATCAACACCTATTTGAGACTTCGGGTTTGATTCTATACCCATTTGAGGACGAACGTTTGTTTAAGAGGGGGAGAATGAACGACCCAGCCGGTCATTTTGTGTATTGTAGCCCTGTTCCCTTATTTATTGCTAATTCTATGTTCATATATGGTTATGTGAATTTCCGGGGTGGTTGATTCAGTTTCGGGAATGTTTCTGAGTGATTTGGGACACTTAGTCTCAAGGTTGAAGGTTAAGGTTGGAAGAGTTGATCGTAGTTTGACTTTTGTGTAGACAACTCCAGAATGAAAATTTTATGGTTTTGATAGCTTCATATGGTGATTTTGGACTTATATGTATGTCCGCATATGTTGATTTGGAGGTCCGAAGGTTGGTTTCATGTTTTTGGCAAAAAATGGAAAGTTAAGGGTTTGGAAGGTTGAGAGGTTTGGCCGAGAGTTAACTTTGTTAATACCGGGCTCAGATTTTGGTTCCGGGAATTAAAGTAGGTATCTTGTGTCATTTATGACTTGTGTGAAAAATTTGAGGTTAATCGGAGTTGGTTTGTCATGATTCGACATTAGTTTTAGAAGTTGGAAGTTCATTAGTTCATTAGGCTTAAATTGGGGTGCGATTCCTGATTTCGATATTGTTTGATATGATTTGAGGATTTCACTAATTTCATATCGTGTTAGGGACTTTTTGGTATGTTTAGGTGGGGTCCCGAGGGCCTCGAGTATGATTCAGGAACAGTTTGGACTCAGTTCAGACTTTGAGGAGTTGCTAATATCTATGCTTCTAGTTTCCTCTTTCGCGATCGCGATGAAGGATCGTGATGAAGGATCGCGATCGCGAGGCAGGTGGGAATTGTTCAACACATTTGCAAGTTTTATATGCGATCACGAAGTTCTAAGTGTTTGTGTATGCAAACGCAAGTGTGGGGACGCGTTCGTGAAGAAGGAAGGAGAGGCCTAGGAATTTCACGCAGTTGTTCATCACGATTGAATGTAGCTATACGTGATCGCGTAGGTTTGGGTAACTGGTAATCACGTTCGCGACTTGGAGATTGCCTTCGCATAGAAGGATATTACTACTGGATATTTTTGTTCTTCGCGATCGGGGAGGACTTTCCGCAATCGCTAAGTGTAATAACTATGCAACATGTTTTTAAACTCGCAAATCGAGGGGTTAGAGTATTATTTCACATTGGGAGTTGTAGAGCTCTGTTTTGAGCGATTTTAGAGGGGATTTTCACGTCTTGGATCGGGATAAGTGTTTTTTTACATGGATTTGTCATTATTTCATGATTCCATCTTTGTTTTAGCATTTAATTAGTAAATTAAAGTGAAGAAATGGGAATTTTGTGGAAACTTTTCTAAAAAGAAAAATAGAGGTTTGAAGGTCGATTTGAGGTCGGAATTAGGTGGTTGGACTCATAATTAAATGGCTATCTGGAATTTGTGAATTTTATTGGGTTCCAAGGCGTGAGTCGGGGTTGAATTTCGGGTTGACTTTTTATTTTGGCTAAAGATCTTAGCTTTATCATTTGAAATAACTTCCTATAGCTTTTATTGAAAGTATTGCGTTATTTTGTCTAGATTCGAGCTTTTTCGGAGGTTGAAACAAGCGGGAAGGGCTTGTTGGTGGAGTTATTTGTGATAGCTACGTGCTATGGATGGCGCATATGTATAGGGTTGAGCCTATATGCATATACCAGGGTACTATTTCCATGCTCAGGTAGTGCTGAGGTTATGATATTCCTTGAAATGATCGCTAAACTTCAATTTGAGATGTTCCTCCTATTTGTACCCCTTTGTGAGCTATTTGTACCATATTGATGATTTAGTTTAGGTTATTCTTCTTGTTGAATCTAATAAACTGCTATTTCTTGATGGAAATTATTTGTTCTAGCTGTGGTAGCACACATTCAACATGCCTACACTATAGCATGTTATTTATACCAGTCCAGGAGTATGAAACTTGATAATCAGTAGTCATGTTCATGTATTCCTGCATATTTGCTTTCTTTGTGTTACGAGCTGTACAGTTAGCATGTGACCATGCCGGCCAATTGTGATTATTTGCACGTGAGTTGTCTGTGCGGTTGATTCTATTAGCACATGAGTTGTCCGTGTTGCACGTGAGTTTCTCATGCAGATCCAATTATTGATATTATTAGCACGTGAGTTGTTCGTGCGGTTGATTCTATTAGCACGTGAGTTGTCCGTGAAGCGTGTGGATATAGATCTATCCCCCTAGGGTCACCCCCTTATGTTTTTCTCTTGATGGTGTACACACGGTTATGAAGCAAAACTGATCAGTGGTTTGGTACGGATATGGAAAGGTGGAGGAAAGTCTGACCTGTGTTGTTTTGGAATTGCATTTCATCTTTACTTGCAACTTCCATGGTTTATTATCTGATTATCTGCATATCATCGTATATGATGTACTCGTGGCTAAACATAGATTTTGAGTAATTGTACACACAACACATATAGCCCTTTCAATATCTTATACATGTTTACATTACTGTTCTGTACTTTTTGGATTTTATGAAACTGTACAGGTCATAGAATGTATCATTTATAATTCTTGCTTCTTTTACCTCACCAAGGTTAGTTACAACACTTATTGAGTACATTGGATCGGTTGTACTCATACTACACTTTGCACTTAATTGTGCATATCCAGGTATGGGGACCAGTTACCAGCGGTAGGCTTGCTTGTTTGGACTGAGTTCGAGAGGCGAGGTAGAGTTTCATCCTTGGTAGCAGTTTTGACTTGTATTTTTCTTACATATTGTTGTTACAGTTCAGACAATGTTATTATTGTTCAGTTTCAGACTTGTATTCTGTTGTAGAGCTCATGACTCTGTATTTACCAGTTTCTGGGGGATTTACCTTGTTAGCAATAGTTGGTTGTATTGTTATTTCAAACTTATGTTATTTCTATAAGTTTCGTTGTTCTGTTTCTTTATTGTCATGTTTCGGTTTGTCAAGTCGGTGTGTTAGGCGCGATCACGACGGGTTGGGATTTTGGGTTGTGACATTCTCTATAACATACTGGAACAATACCTATAATGACTGCATCTTATGTGATTGCCTCCGTCCTACCATGAAAATCATAATAATGGGCTTGACCTCCCCCTCTAGGATGACCTCTACACACATGTTCCCCATCTCTAGCTGGATGTGCAGGTGATGTAGCATCTGGAGCGGGAATCATATCTTGGGTACCTTCTTGAGGTCCACTCATCCAAATCCTGGAACAAACTCTCACATATAACTCATATCACCATACTCATAACAACCCTTCTGCTGACGCGACTGCTAGAGCTAAGTCTGCCCCGGACTACTGGAATAACCGTTGTAAAAACCTCGTGCATGAGGATTATTGTCCAGAACGAGTGTTCTGAAGTTCCTAGCTAGATTGAGCACTATGTGAAACATGAAGTGCCGACTGAATTGGATGATTGTCATAGACTCTACCATGACGATCCTTACCCCAGAGTAGGCACCACTAAATCCTCCAAAACTACTAGGCTTCTTAACCTCCCTGTCCTCCCTCTCCTTCCTGCGGAAACGCTCAAGACTCTCATCAATCTCCACAGGCTGATGAAATGCAGTCTCAATCTCCATCTCACGTGACACCCCACACCAAAGGATGTAAGTGAGTCCCTTAACAAATCTACAGACCCTTTCCTTCTCAGTCGAAACCAAAGGATATGAATATCGTGATAACTTTGTAAACCTATAGCATATTGGCACAGTCATACTGTCATGGCGCAAATGCTCAAACTCACTGTACAATTGTCTATGTGGGTCTGTGGGACAAAATTCCCCAAGAAAAAATCGAATAACTATATACCATGTGAGTGGTGAGTCGCCAGTAGGCCTACTGGATCGTAAGTCTACCACCTCTTGTATGTCGGCCCAATCAACTGAAAAGTAGTAAACTCAATCCGTTTGACTCCACCAAACCCAAAGTACGCAAGATACGATGACACTAATCCAAGAAACCATGTGCATCCTCATAAGCCCGTCTACTAAAATTGGATAGACGAAGTCTCTGAAACCTCTTCATCCTCTACTTCTCCTTAGCAGACAAGGTTGGCCCTATCTCAGGTTGAACTACAACTATTGGTTGCACCAACAGAAAAGTCAGTGTCTAATAAACATGAGCCCACTGCTCCGGAGTATGTTCAGCGAAAGTCTGGACTCCTTCCCCAACATGTAAAGTAGCTTGTGCAACCGAAACCGATCATGCCTAAGTCAAGCTCTCAAACATACTCATAAAGTGCGCCTAAGTCTCTTGAAGTCCAGATATGGTGATAGGCGCCTCAGGTGCCTGCTCAACATGATCAGGCTTCTTCTCCTTAACTGGAACTACTGGTGGATCCACAACTATTGCCCTATTAGGTTCTCTAGCTTTGATGTGTGTCCCACCTCGGTCGCTACTTCGACCCTAGCATCTCAGGGGCTCTAACAGTAGTGCACTAGTGTCGGCTCGTGTCCTCACCATCTCTGAAAGAATAGAAGAGTAAAGGTTCAAACTTTAAATAAGAAAATCCGCATAATAAAGACTGACAGAAAGTGAAGTTTATCTAAGAGTCCAGTAGCCTCTCGAAGATAAGTACAGACGTTTCAATACCGATCTGCAAAACTCTACTAAACTTGCTCATGAGAACCTATGAACCTAGGGATCTGATACCAACCTGTCATGAGCCAAATGTCACTAAGGGGTCGTGATGACACCTTACCTCAAACACTAAATAAGCCAATCACATTAACAACATTAAATCATCAAAATATGAAGAAGAAAAAATTAAGCCTAAATCATCATGAATAGCGGAATAAGAGATAAACATAAGCCAAAATGAAAATACAAATACAACTCCTAACCAAGGTAGTACAGAGTCATGAGTTAAAACCATATACATAAGAGATCTCAAAATACAATATTATCTTAAGAGAAAATGATAGTATCTAAATAAGGGACGAGACTCCAAGGGACTACGACGGCCATGCAACACTACCTTCAATCCTCTCGCTTAGCAAATGCAATCACTTACGCGGTTCACTGCCTCCAACACCCAGATCTGCACAAAAATATGCAGAAGTGTAGTATGAGTACGGGATAACATGTACTTAGTAAGTATCAAGACTAACCTCGGTGAAGCAGTGACGAGATTCAAGTCATGTGATACTTACTAATCAAAAAATCTGTGCAATATATCCAATAACTTACAACAAGAATATAATGAGATACAATACCGAAACTTAACAAAATATGAAATATCAACTCAACTTAGGTAAATCCATCTTGACAATTCAAATCCTCAAATAATAACACATGCATAGAAGAGTGTTGATACCCAATTTTCCCCTCATATTCTTTTCAAATAATATATATAGTTTCAAAACATTATTTTTGTATATCTCCCTTTTTCCTTTCTCTTCCTTCTTTCTTCCTTTCTTGCTTTCCCCTTCTTCTTACCCTGTTTCTATTATTTGGTACTACTTATCTATCTCTCCCTTTTCCTTTCTATTACTTCTTTCTTCCTTTCTTCCTTTCCCCTTCTTCTTACCCTTCCTGAGCCGAGGGTCTATTGGAAACAGTCTCTCTCCCTGCATCATGTAGGGGTAAGCTCCGCGTACTGACTACCCTCCCCAGACCCCACCTGTTGAAAACATACTGGGTTTATTATTGTTGTTGTTGTGAAAACATCATTTTTGCATCATTATTTAGCTTACAAATCTATACAAGCACTTTTTATAATTTTCCATAATTTTTAGAGCTTTAAAATTAATTTTCTTGCATTTAAATTACATAATATTTAGTAATTATCCCGTTGAATTATTTGTGATGACTTAATCATCAAAAATTACTATTTTGTATCCTCATATATGTCTCATAATATTTTCACTTCATTGTTTTATAAAATTACATTAGCATTTTATAGATATTTGCACAGTTTTGCAATTATAGCCTATATTCATATACAAATGATCCTTATTTATAGTATTGGTGTCAAAAGCATTTTATATATTTATAATGCTAAATCTTTATTTTAAATCATTTTAGTGCATAACGAGTATATTTTTCCATTTACTAATTATTTTTATAAATTATGTGTGTTTAAAAGGCTGGCCCAATTTTTTTAAACCAATTTTCAGACTAACAATGGCCCAATACCTTAGCCCAGTAACCCCATCCCAAAGTCAAACGACCCCTTTACAAGACCCGGTCGGTACCCGTTTTAATAAACCTGCCCTGTTCATTTTAAATCCCAACCGTTGATCTTTCAAGTTCAACAACCCTCATTTATTACTCTCATTTTAATTACCCACCCTCACCCTAATCCTCGCATTCTATTTAACTCGCCTCCCTAAAATTCTCTCCTCTCCAAAAAATCCCTATTTGCCCTCTCAAATCTCTCCAAATTTGTCTCAACCATGGATTCTCTCCATGATTTCCTTACCTTTGGTGTGTTATCTCATTATTTTCTACCAAACTATGGTATCACCTAGCACTTGCCTAAACATGGCAAGTACTATCTCTTAGAATCTGGTCATTCAACTTCAATCACTTGAATCAGGACAGTATTTAGTCCATATGCATCATGACCAGGCTATATGGGTCCAATTAGCCAAGATTTACGGCAAATTTCCGATTACTGTCAACTAAGGTTTACCTATTTTTTTCCTAATCTGATTTTTTATTTTATTCTACATGTTATTACTTCCTTATTTTTTTTTATTTTACAATGTTTTCTTGTTTACTTGTTCGAGTTATGTCACTATATAAACTCATCCCCTTTCCCCTTTGAGAGGGAGCTGAAATGATATACTTTCACGAAAAATTGGAGCTTTGTTCTGTGATTCCCTCATTCTCTTATTATGTACTTGGCCGGTTGAAAGCCAAGGCCACTGAGATTCAATTATTTGAAATTTTCCTTAGTGCGAGCATTGTCCGGGGTTCTTTTGAAGCTCTTAGGAACTTTGAGGCATTGAGATTCTAGGTTCTTGTGGAATTTTGTTCTTTATTGTTGTCCGTTTAACTGATAAGTCGCTCGACCTCTTGCAATTTTATTTTTTTATATGTATCTGATTTTCATGTGCTCGCGCTTCTGAAATCTATGGCTTATTGTGTTTCTAGGATACATTATGCACAACTTTGTTTTCTTTACACTCGTTTTAAATCTCTTTAGCATTTAAGTTCTCCTAATGCTGCTAGTTCTGAGATTGTCTATGTCTAACTTGGATCATCTGAACCCTCCTAAGGTTGAAGTGAAATCCAGTGCTCTAGGTTGAAGTGAAATTCAGCTAGGAGTTCCTACCACCTGGCTTGGCGGCCATTCAGCTTTGGCTAGGTCATGAAATGGCTAACAATTGTTTTGTCTGTCTTGACCACAAGCGGGGTTCCCAGTAGATAGTTCCTCCAAAGGTGTAAGCAATGATCAATAGCCAATAATTCTTTTTCGTGGCTGGCATAGCGCCATTATGCATCCTTCAATTTCCAGATCTCGTACACAATTAGATGTCCCTCTTATGTTAAGAATCCACCGAGAGCATAGTTTGAGCCATTCATTTGTACTTCGAATGGCTTGGCCAAATTAGAAAGGGCCAAGACACGGCTACTAGACATAGCCTCTTACAATGCATAGAAGGCCTCCATTCGCTTGGAACCCCAATCCTAAGGCGTGACTTTCTTTAAAAGTTCTTCCAACGACAATGCAATGAGGGATTAATTCTTCACAAATCGTCGATAAAGTTGCATATGCCAAGGAACGCCCCCAAGGTGTGGATATCCGTAGGCGGCGGCCAATCTGTGACAGCCTGAATCTTTTATTGGTCCATCTTTATCCGCCCTTCTTCGATGACATGTCTGAGGAAGTCAATCTGCTTTTGGGAAAATGCGCACTTAGAAAACTTCACTTATAGTTCGTGCTCCCGTAGTCGTGCTAGAACCTTCCGCAGGTGCTCCAAGTGTTCCTCCAATGTTTTGATATATATCACAATGACGTCAAAATTGGGAAAAATGGACTGCTTCCAGTTTACTCTATGCGATCGCGGATGGTTAAATGCGATCGCATAAGTCAAGGAAAAGGATACTATGCGGACGCGGGGAAAGATGTGCGAACGCGGAGCTCTAATGCCTGGTCAGCGGTTGGTCAACTGATCTATGTGAACGCATGGTGTTATATGCGATCGCGTACTTGGGGGAAATTATTCATCGCAATCGCAGGTGTATAAACGCGAACGCACAATGCAATTTCTAGGCAATTCTGGGAGGTTTTGGACTTTCATGTTTTTATACCCAAACCATTTTAATAATCGACCTATCATATATTTTGGGGGATATTTGGCTTATTTTCAGTCTTCAACACTAGAGAAGAAAAAATTTGGGAAGCTAGACACACACTTGGGTTTTGAAGATTTGAAGCTTGTGGTTAAGGATTTCTTACCCATTTATGTTCATTTCTTCATTTTCTTGCTTTGTATTGAATATTTAAGTGTGTAGTATTTATTTCCAACACTCAATCTGGTTTATGGAAATATTCATGTTTAAAGTGTGGATTAAATACCTTGTTGTGTTTATGTATTGAATGATTTTTATTTATTTATGAAAGGAGAGATATTGTTTCTTTAATTATTTTTATTCTTTAATGTTTCCAAAGGGATTAGCTAACCCTAGGACTTGCCTATTGACTCCAAATTAATTTTGGGAAAGATAATTTGGGGTTGGGAAAGGTTAATTAACAAGAAATTGAGGTTTTAACCCTCATTTTATAGATTCTGCCTAGGAATAGGATTGTCACGACCCAGAATCCTAATCCAGGTCGTGATGGCGCCCAACAATGGGGTTAGGCAAGCAAACATAAATTTCACTAAGTGTTTCTTTTTATTTGATTCAACTATTCACCCATTTACCGAATTTAACAAGTTAAATCATGATATCGAAAGATAATAACACAGTGTTAGATAAAATAGCTATAAATAAGTGTGAGCCAAAAGACGAGCATATATATATACAACCCAAAATCCAAAAATAACCACTACGTGTGTGCCAGGAACTAGTGTCACGAGTGTCACGGGCATACTAACAGGATAACCAAAAGGTAGAATATACAATCCCGATGTCTGAATAAATAGACGGGAAACAAAAGTAATGAAACTTCATGGTGTTGTCGGGGATCGCCAGAAGAAAGCAGCTTACCGTGAAGTCAAGTCCACTACGGTCAATATCTAGCTCCAGTCTGATAACCAGATGCACCAGCCTCAGAACCTGTACAATTAAGTACAGAAGTGCAGCATGAGTACATATTAAATAAATATGTACCTAGTGAGTATCCCATCTAATCTCGAAGAAGTAGTGACGAGAGGTCAACTCGATACTCACTAAGGTCCAACAGTAATAATATAAAGCAGGATATAACAGAATGCAGTAGACATGGGAAACAGTAAGCAACAGATAAATTTCTAGTACAGAAATATAGGAAAAACTACTGAAAATAAGCAACAATGTACACTTTCCTTGTTCCCAACTATCTGTCGAGCCAATATCATTGAAATAGTACCAAATAGTTACGCACACACAAGGATAAGGCAACCGGCCGGAGTCATAAGGATAATATCTATGCATTGCCGAGGATCGAACGACCTGTCCCATAAGTGCATTCTTACCATAGTATAATCTCTTAGGTGTACTGTTGAGGATCGAACGACCCGTCCCAAAAGTGCACCTTTCAATCCGCTATGGCGTACGACCCGCTCCCATGAGAGTGGGGGGAAATCACACTCCGCTCGCGGAATGTAAATTGCGAAGCGGTCACAAGCACATACAATATCATTAAAACTTACCTTCCATAAAAATTTCCTTCTAATTATCCAAGTCCATGAAATCTCAAAAGATCGATGCTAGGCATAACATGAGTTTATAACACATATGACGTTTCAAGGAAGAATATAAGGCATGTTGTGGGCCTAACTACCCGAACATTACAATAATAGTCGCTACGTACAGACTCTCGTCACTTTGTACGCACGTAGCCCCCAAAACAATTACGCATAGCATATAAATCACCTGTTGGGACAATTCCCTCTTACAAGGTTAGAAAGGAGACTCACCTCGTGCCGAATCCACCCCTCAAACCAAGGATGCAGCCGAAACTCTGATCTCTACACCCGAGGATTCGCAACTGGCCAAATATGGCATAATTACATCAATTCAAGCTCAAGGTAGAGAAATTATCCTATTAATTCAAAAATTTAACATTCTTGAAGAATTCCCAAAATTCAACCTTGGGCCTGCACGCTCGAATTCTGAAAATTCTCGAAGGAATCACTCACCCACAGCCTAAGGATCATTAATATGCATTTTCTACTTGAATTCATAGCATTATACGGACAATTCGCTAAATTCCTCAAGAACCCTGAATTTACTACCCAATTCTTGACTTTTTCCATATTTTAGTAGTTAATTCAAGTTGAACTCCAAGTATTAAACTAGTGTTGAAGTGGAATTAATTTACCTTGACAGTAGCTAGGTCGTGGGACACTTTCTCCAAACTCCCAAGATCTCAAATGGTGGACTCCTATGTTAAGAAATGAAAAATCCCGAGTTTTGAAGATGATATACTGCCCATCTACCCCTTCATCGCGATCACAAAAAGGGGCCCGCGATCGCGAAGGACAAATGTCTCAGGCCCCGGCCCTTCTATGCGAACGTAGAAAGGGGCTCGCGATCGCGAAGGACAACTAGTTAGACATTCGCGAACGCGCTGGATATGGTGCGAACGTGAAGAGTAAACGGGCATGGTCCCGTCCTACCACTATGCGAACGCGGAGACATGGGTGCGATCGCGATGGTCAGGGATCCAACCCATCGCGAACGCGGAGACAAGGACGCGATCACGAAGGTCAGGGACCCAACCTAGCACGATCGCGGAGAGTATTCTGCGAACTCATAGAGCATTTAGCAACCCAGCCCAATTCTTTCTCCGCGAACGCGTCCCCCCTTCCGCGATCGTGAAGAAGGAAACCAGACAGCAAAAATTTGGTTTTTTGAACTTAGCTCCCGGGGTCCAAAACTCGTCCGAGCCCCTCAGGACCCCGTCCAAAAGCAATGGCAAGTATGTATTCATGATACGGACTCGCTCGAATTTCCGGAACGTGAAAAACAACAACAAAACTCAGAATTTTACCCCAAAACCAAATTGAATCAAACTTAAGAACCACCTGTCCCCGCAAGTCATAAATCACGAGAAGCCGCTATGGGAAGTTTTATTTAGGGGAACGGGGTCCTAATACGCAAAACGACCGGTCGGGTCATTACATTCTCCCCCTCTTAAACAAACATTTGTCCTTGAACGTGGCTAGAATCGTACCTGAAGTGCTGAATAGTTGTGGATATCTGCTCCGCATGTCCTCCTCCGAAGCCCAAGTCGCCTCCTCCGCTGGTTGGCCCCTCCACTGGACCTTTACTGCAGAAACTCTCTTGGACCTCAACTGGTTGTCCTGCCTATCAATAATAGCAATTGGCTCCTCCTCGTAGCCCAACTTCTCATCCAACTGAATAGTGCTGAAATCAACCACGTGAGAAAAGTCGGCATGATATCTCCGGAGCAAGGATACATGAAGGACCGGATGAACTCCTGATAAGGCGGGAGGTAAGGCAAGCTCATAAGCAACCTCTTCGACTCGTCTCAACACCTCGAAAGGGCCTATAAACCTGGGACTCAACTTGCCCTTCTTCCCGAATCTCATAATGCCCTTCATCGGCGAAACCTTCAGTAGAACCTTATCTCCCTACATAAATGCTACATCCCGCGCCCTCTGATCCGCGTAACTCTTCTGTCTGGACTGAGATGTGTGGAGCCTCTCCTGAATTATCTTCACCCTCACCAAAGCATCTCTCACCAGATCTGTGCCATATAACTTAGCCTCGCCATGCTCAAACCACCCGATAGGAGAACGACACCGCCGACCATACAAGGCCTCAAATAGAGCCATCTCGATACTGGACAAATAACTATTATTGTACGCAAACTCCGCCAAAGGCAAGAACTGGTCCCACTGACCCCCAAAATCAAGCACACATGCCTTGAGCATATCCTCCAATATTTGAACCGTACGCTCCGACTGTCCATCAGTCTGAGGGTGAAATGTTGAGCTGAGATCTATTTGAGTGCCCGTCTCACTGTGCAATGCTTTCCAGAAGTGCGAGGTGAACTGAGGACCTCGATCTGATATTATGGACACAAGCACACCGTGCAACCGGACTATCTCTCGAATGTAGATATGGGCTAGCCTCTCAGAAGTGTAAGTAGTAGCCACAGGAATGAAATGCGATGATTTGGTCAATCTATCCACAATGACCCAAACCGCGTCAACCTTCCACAAAGTCTGAGACAACCCAACCACGAAGTCCATAGTGATGCGCTCCCATTTCCACTCAGGAATGGGCATCTACTGGAGTAGGCCTCTCTCCTGGCCTCTGATGCTCGTACTTAAACTGCTGGCAATTAAGACACCTAGCCACATACTACACAATGTCCTTCTTCATCCGCCTCCACCAGTAATGCTGCTTCAAATCACGATAAATCTTTGTCGCACCCGGATGAACAGAGTACCGAGAACTGTGTGCCTCCGCTAGAATCCTCTCCCTCAGGCCATCAACATCAGGAACACACAAACGGACCTGGAGTCTCAAAGCACCATCCTCGCCCAAGGTAACCTCCTTGGCCCTGCCCTGGACCACTGTCTCCCGAAGCTCTGCTAAGCACGGATCATCAAATTGTTGAGCCTTAATCTCTCACAATAATGAAGACTGAGCAACCACATGAGCTAGAACTCGATAAGGCTCCGAAAGATCTAATCTCACAAGGCGATTAGCCAAGGACTGAATGTCCAAGGCTAGAGCTCTCTCCTCAGCTGCAATGTAGGCCATGATACCCATACTCTCTGCCCTCCTGCTCAAAGCATCTACTACCACATTTGCCTTGCCCGGATGATACAAAATGGTGATATCATAGTCCTTCAACAACTCAAGTCACCTCTGCTGCCTCAAATTAAGGTCCCCCTGCTTGAATAAGTGCTGCAAACTACGGTGGTCGGTATAAACCTCACAAGACACACCATACAAGTAGTGCCTCCAAATCTTCAGAGCATGAACAATTGCTGCCAACTCTAAGTCGTGCACAGGGTAATTCTTCTCATGAACCTTTAGCTGACGCGAAGAATAAGCAATAACTCTCCCATCCTGCATCAACACACATCCTAACCCAACGCGTGAAGCGTCGCAATATACAGTATACATCCCAGAACCGGAAGGCAATGTCAAAACTGGTGATGAGGTCAATGCTGACTTGAGCTTCTGAAAGATCGCCTCACACTCGTCGGACCACCGAAACGGGGCATTCTTCTGAGTCAATCTAGTTAATGGAGCTACAATATAAGAGAACCCCTCCACGTATCAGTGATAATAGTCTGCTAGGCCTAGAAAGCTCCTGATCTCTGTAGCTGAAGTAGGACGCGACCAACTCTGAACTACCTCAGTCTTTTGTGGATAAACCTTGATACCCTCTCCGGATACCACATGCCCCATAAATGCCATAGACTCTAACCAGAACTCACACTTGGAGAACTTAGCATACAGCTTCTGCTCTCGGAAGGTCTAAAGCACAACTCTCAAATGCTTCTCGTGCTCACCCAAGCTCTGTGAGTAAATCAAGATGTCATCAATGAAGACAATGACGAATGAATCAATATACGGGCTGAATACTCTATTCATCATGTCCATGAATACTGTTGGGGCATTAGTCAAGCCAAAAGACATCACCAGGAACTCGTAATGGCCATATCTGGTACGAAATGTAGTCCTCGGAACATCTGAAGCCTGAATCTTCAACTGATGATAACTCGATCTCAAATCAATCTTAAAAAACACACGAGCACCCTGTAACTGGTCAAACAAATCATCAATGCGCGGTAGAGGATACTTGTTCTTAATAGTAACCTTATTCAACTGGTGGTAATCAATACACATCTGCATAGACCCATCCTTCTTCTTCACAAATAGAACAGGAGCACCCCATGGTGATACACTCGACCTGATGAACCCCTTATCCGACAACTCCTCAAGCTGCTCCTTCAACTCCTTCAACTCCTTAGGAGCCATTCAGTACGGGGGAATGGAAATAGGATGAGTATTTGGAGCCAAATCAATACAAAAATCAATGTCTCGATCTGGAGGAATGCCCAGAAGATCTGAAGGAAATACATCTGCAAACTCTTCAAACAACTGGCACCGAATCAAAAGTCGGGCACTCGATAGTGGTGTCCCGCACATAGGCAATGTAGTCCAAACACCCCTTCTCGACCATATGCCGAGCCTTCATGAAGGAAATAACTCTGCTGAACGCACTCACTGAAAAACCTCTCCACTCCAACCTCGGTGACTCAGGCATGGGTAAAGTAATTGTCTTGGCATGGCAATCCAACACAGCATGATGAGGATATAGCCAATCCATGCCCAAAATAACCTCAAAATTAACCATGTCAAGCAATAACAGGTCTGCTCTGGTCTCGAACCCGCATAATGTGATCACACAAGACCGATAGACCCGATCCACCACCATAGAATCGCCCACAGGAGTGGACATATATAAAGGAGAACCCAAGGACTCGCGAGGAACATTCAGAAAATGAGCAAATAGTAATGAAACGTATGAATATGTGGATCCTGGGTCAAATAGTATTGAAGCCTCCCTACCACATACTGAGATAATACTTGTGATCACGGCGTCTGAGGCCACTACATCTGATCTGGCCGGAATGGCATAAAATCTGGCTGTAGCACCTGAAGACTGAGCTTCCCTAAAGTGAACCGGAGCTGACTGATCTCCCCCCTGAATGACCTCCCTCTCTAGGACGACCCCTATCAACCTGTCCTCTACCTCTAGGTGGTCGGACTGCTGGTGCTTGACCCGTAGGCTGATAACCCTGCTACACTGCCTTGCCCCAAAGCCTGGGACAATGTCTCTGCATATGACCTAGATCTCCACACTCATAGCAACCTCTAGGTACCATAGTCGGCTACCCCGAAAAGGAACCCTAAATGGCTGGAGGATGGTAGGAACGCTCTGGCATGGCACTGAACTGAGACCTCATTGAACCACCTCGAGGAGGTATTGGAGGTGCTGAATATTAAGGCATGCTGGGCTGACCACCCCCGAACTGACCTCTGCTCCTAGATGGAGCATCCCTGAAATCCCCTGAGAACCTGGCCCTCTTGTCCTGCTGACCCTGCTCCCTGCTCTCTGCTCCCTGCTCCTCGACCAATAACCCTCGATCCTACGAGCAATCTCCACTACGAGCTGATAAGGAGTACCCATCTCCACCTCTCGAGCCATGGTGGACCTAATACTCGGATGCAATCCTGCTACAAACCTCCGCACCCTCTCGGCATCTGTAGGCAATATCATGAGTGCATGGCGAGATAGCTCTGAAAACCTGGCCTCATAATCTGTCGCCGACATCTGCCCCTGCTCTAACTGCTCAAACTGACCCCGCAGCTCTTTCCTCTCATAGGGTGGAATATATTTGTCCAAGAACATCTGTGTGAACTGCTCCTAGGTAACCGAAGGAGAACCTGCTAGCCTGTTGAGTATATAAGACTGCCACCACCTGTAAGCTCTGCCTTCTAACTAGAATGTAGTGAAGTCGACCCCATGAGACTCCAAGATCCTCATGTTGTGCAGTCTGTCCCTGCACCTATCGATGAAGTCCGGGCATCCTCACCTCGCTCACCCCCGAAGACTGGAGGGTGTAGTCGAGTCCATCTATCCAACATCTTCTGTTGATCGCCTTCTGCAACTGGACTGGGCTCTGGTGCTGCTACTACAGGCTGAATCCCACCCACAGGCGGTGTACCCGGGGTATGGTGTACTGTTGTTGCCTGTCCTACGGCTTGAGCGGTAGGGGTCTGGACTCCCCCTCCCGCCTGAGAAGTGGAAGGATCTGATGGAAATAGGCCAGCCTGGAACATGGTGTCCATGAATCCCATCATACGGCCCATGACCTCCTGAAAGCCCGACGCCGTCATAAAGTCTACTGGAGCAGGAGCTACTGGAGGCACCTCGTCCTGCTCCTCTAGGGTAGGGTCCCCTGGTGGTGCGACTGGTATAACTCTAGGATTCCCTCGTCCCCTACCTCGGGCAGGTGCCCTACCCCGGCCTCTACCACGACCTCGAACGGCGGGGGTAGCGGCATCTCCCGGATTAGAAACATCGAATGCACGCGTCCTCACCATTTGTGAGAGAATAGAAGAATAAGTTTAAGTACCTCATGGGTTGCACGATAGAATATGAATGAAGAGAGGTTTCTTAACACCCTATAGCCTCTTGAAGATAAGTGCAGACGTCTCCGTACCGATCTACAAGACTCTATTGGGTCTGCCCGTGACTCGTGAGACTTACGTGAACCTAGGCTCTGATACCACGTTGTCACGACCCAGAATCCTAATCCAGGTCGTGATGGCGCCCAACAACGGGGTTAGGCAAGCCAACATAAATTTCACTAAGTGTTTCTTTTTATTTGATTCAATTTTTCACCCATTTACCGAATTTAACAAGTTAAATCATGATATCAAAAGATAATAACCCAGTGGTAGATAAAATAGCTATAAAAAAGCGTTAGCCAAAAGATGATCATATATATATATAGCCCAAAATCCCAAAATAACCACTACGTGTGTGCCAGGAACTAGTGTCACGAGGGTCACGGGCACACTAACAGGATAACCAAAAGGTAGAATATACAATCCCACTGTCTGAATAAATAGACGGGAAACAAAAGTAAATGAAACTTCATGGTGCTTCCGGGAATCGCCAGAAGAAAGTAGCTCACCGTGAAGTCAGGTCCACTACGATCAATATCTAGCTCTGGTCTGATAACCAGATGCACCATCCTCAGAACCTGTATAATTAAGTACAGAAGTTCAGCATGAGTACATATTAAATAAATATTTACCCAGTGAGTATCCTGTATAATCTCGAAGAAGTAGTGACGAGAGGTCGACTCGATACTCACTAAGGTCCAACAGCAATAATATAAAGCAGGATATAATGGAATGTAGTAGACATGAGAAACAGTAAGCAACAGATACATTTCAAGTACATAAATGCAGGAAAAACTACTGAATATAAGCAACAATGTACACTTTCCTTGTTCCCAACTATCTGTCGAGCCAATATTACTAAAACAGTACCAAATAGTCACGCGCACACAAGGATAAGACAACCAGCCGGAGTCCCAAGGATAATATCTATGCACTGCCGAGGATCGAACGACCCGTCCCATAAGTGCATTCTTACCATAGTATAATCTCTTAGGTGCACTGTCGAGGATCGAATGGCCCGTCCCAAAACTGCACCTTTCAATCCGATGTGGCGTACGTCCCGCTCCCATGAGAGTGAGGGAAATCACACTCCGCTCGCGGAATGTAAATTGCGAAGCGGTCACAAGCACATACAATATCATTAAAACTTACCTTCCATAACAATTTCCTTCCTATTATCCAAATCCATGAAATCTCAGAGGATCGATGCTAGGCATAAAATGAGTTTATAACACATATGATGTTTCAAGGAAGAATATAAGGCATGCTGTGGTCCTAACTACCCTGACATTACAATAATAGTCGCTACGTACAGACTCTCGTCATGTTGTACGCACGTAGCCCCCAAAACAATTACACATAGAATATAAATCACCTATGGGGACAATTCCCTCTTACAAGGTTAGAAAGGAGACTCACCTCGTGCCGAATCCACCCCTCGGACCAAGTATGCGCCCAAAACTCCGATCTCTACACCTGAGGACTCGCAACTGGCCAAATATGGCATAATTATATCAATTCAAACTCAAGGTAGAGAAATTATCCTATTAATTCAAAAATTTAACATTCTTGAAGAATTCCCAAAATTCAACCCCGAGCCCGCACACTCGGATTCCGAAAATTCTCGAAGGAATCACTCACCCATAGCCTACGGATCATTAATATGCAGTTTCTACTTGAATTCATAGCATTATACGGAAAATTCGCTAATTTCCTCAAGAACCCTAAATTTACTACCCAATTCTTGACTTTTTACATAATTTAGTAGTTAATTCAAGTTGAAATCCATGTATTAAACTAGTGTTGAAGTGGAATTAACTTACGTTGATAGTAGCTAGTTCGTGGGACACTTTCTCCAAACTCCCAAGCTCTCAAATGGTGGAATCTTATGTTAAGAAATGAAAAATCCCGCCCGAGTTTTGAAGAAGATATACTGCCCAGCTACCCCTTCATCGCGATCGCGACAAGGGGCCCGCGATCGCGAAGGCCAAATGGCCCATGCCCCTGAGGCCCTTCTATGCGAACGCAGAAAGGGGCTCGCGATCGCGAAGGCCAACTGGCTAGACCTCCACGAACGAGGTGGATATGGTGCGAACGCGAAGAGTAAACGGTCCTGGTCCCATCCTACCACTATGCGAACGTGGAGACATGGGTGCGATCGCGATGGTCAGAGATCCAACCCATCGCGAACGCGTAGACAAGGACGCGATCTCGAAGGTCAAGGACCCAACCTACCGCGATTGTGGAGAGTATTCTGCGAACGCGTAGAGCATTCAGTAGCCCAGCCCAATTCCTTCTCCGCGAACACGGGCCCTCTTCCGTGATCGCGAAGAAGGAAACCAGATAGCAAAAATCTGGTTTTTTTAACTTAGCTCCCGGGGGTCCAAAACTCACCCGAGCCCCTTGGGACCCCGTCCAAAGGCACTGGCAAGTCTGTATTATTGATACAGACTCGCTCAAATTTCTGGAACGTGAAAAACAACAACAAAACTCAAAATTTGACCCCGAAACCAAATTGAATCAAACTTAAGAACTTCAAGTTCTTGATTTCTATAACGATGTGCCGAACTGACCTATACTACTCGGAATGATTCCAAATTCTGCAGGCAAGCCACAAATGACATAAAGGAACTATTCCCGGTCTAGGATTTCCGTTCAGACCTCGATAACATAAAATCACGTTCCAACCCAAATTTCAAACTTAAGGAAATCCTGATTCCCATATTGGGCACCGAAATGCCCCCTGGTCATCGAAAACCCATTCCGAACATACTCTCAAGTTTGAAATCATCATACGAAGCTACTGAAACTGCCAGAACTCAATTATGAGGCCGTTTCCTAAAAATGTTGACCGAAGTCAAACTTGGCCAAAAAGGCCAACCTTAAGGAACCAAGTGTTCCTATAGCACTCTAAACACTTCCAAATCCCAAACCACCAATCCCCATAAGTCATAAATCACGAGAAGCCGCTATGGGAAGTTTTATTTAGGGGAACAGGGTCCTAATACGCAAAATGACCGGTCGGGTCGTTACAAGGATTAACTACTTGTAGCCATATTCAGGTGTGCTTAATCTCTTAATTGGGTTCGGAATAATTCAATTAGGAAGTCTTGTTAGTCTTCGGAAGAAGCTAATTAAGAATTATTATCCGTGGCTAATTGACATAAACTCGTCATATTTGTAAAATTGTGAAATACGTTGGATCGTTACTTGGGTGCAATTCCCGATGCATCCATACTTGTAGCCATTGATCATTTTAATTACTTTCTAGGTTAGTTTAAATTTCAGCATTTAGATACAAATATTTTCTAAACCAAAATTCTAAGTGTTTGGCATTGCACGATAAGTGATAATTCTCTTACATTCATAATCGCCTACATATTGTTCTCTGTGGAATTCGACCCCAACCTAGTTGGGTTATTATATTTGACATCGACCGCTTTACACTATTTTAAAGTGTAATTTGAGCGTATCAAATTTTGGCGTCGTTGCCGGCGAACAATTTGGCGTGATTTAGGTTGTTTGAGAAATAAATGTAAGTGCTTTGGTCCAAACTTTTGAATATTTGTGTAATTATTTTTCTTACCTTGGGCTATTTTTCATGTTTGCTCCTTGTTTATTTTCTTAGTTTTTGATTAAAAAAATATGGCATCATATAATAAAAATTAGTCGGATGGTAGTTGTTCATACTTTGATGACCCTTGTCCTTATTGTGGAGGACCACACTCGTGGAAAAATTGTTTACCCGGAGGTGGATTGTGCGCACAATCTCAAACCCATGAGTGGAGTATTTTTGATAAGTGTGGTTGCCAAAATGGTCATTTGAATGATTGTGTTTATTTGTCGGTCCCTTCCCCAAGCCCCCGCTATGATGATTTTACTTTTTGTGATGAGAAATTTAGGGATACGGAAGTGGAAGAAATTGAGCATTGCCGAAGTGGAGAGTTCAAGCTCATGTTGGAATGCCTACTTGAAGGAGGAAACAAAGAGCAAAATTTCTTGGAGGAACTTTTGGAGAATAGTCTCCAAAATGACTTGGCACTTGAAAGGTTGAACTCACAAATGGATGAAATGATTGAAGCCTTAAGGGTTCAAAAAGCCTCGGAAGTGAGTGATATCCAAGAACCTTCCTTGGAGGTTGAAGTTGAAAAGCCCTCATTGGCACTTGATCAAAACCAGGAACAACTCTCAAATGCTCAAAATGAAAAGATGATGCTCATGTTGGATGTCATTCTTGAAAATGAGGAGAAGCAAAACTTTGCACTCGAGGACTTGAAACACGATGTGAGTCAAAATGGTGAGCATATCCGCACTTTGGAGGATCAAATGAAAACATTAATAGAGTCTCATTATGCCTATCAATTTGAAAGTGTGGAAGAGAGCCAAGAAGAGTCCAAGTCCGAGGAAGAAAGTGAGCTTTACTTTAAGGAATAAAGATTTGAACATCCGCCAACCGACTCCATGAGTATTATTGATGCCGAGAAAAATGTGGAATTAGAGTCAACCGGTGTAAATGGAAATTTGGTTGAACTTGACTCTTGTCCGAGGGAAAAAGAGGATGTCAAAATCCGAGAAAAATTACAAGTTGGAGGTTTGAAGTCACATTCCACGTATTTTTCAACATTGGAATTGTGTGGTGATATGGGAGTTGAACTATACAAGTCAATGAAGGATTGCGAGGAGGAAAGACTAAGGCCATACATTTTACAATTTGAAAGGACAACAAGGAAAAATGACATTCCTCACATGAAAGCCAAGAAATGCAAATGAAGAAATTCATGCTTGTCTTGATCATCAACTTACCCCCCCCCCAACCGCAAGTGGTGAGAAAAGTGGTAAAGTTGACTTGCGTCGTGCCATGACGTTAAATGTGACGCTTGGTGGGAGGCAACCCTTCGTTTTCAAAAGTTTTGGTCATTTTTGAAAAAAAAAACTTAGAATAGCTTATTATATTGTTTCTAACCAATCTTCCAAGTTTAAAAATTTTTGGAGTTGATTTGAGCAGGTCGGGGTGACGGGGCAGCCAAAAAAAGTAGTTGGTGCAAAATTGCAGAGCATCACACTGTTTCACTATGCGGTTGCCGCAAATATAATGTGTTCGCATAACAATAGGAGTCAGCTACCTTATGCGATCACATAATAAACCAATCCATCATGAAATTCTGGGAGCTACTTCTCTATGCGATCGCATCTGAATACTCGCGATCGCATAGTTCCAAGTAAGTGAAATAACTTTAACACTGGAAACAACCCCTTGCCTACTTTTAGACCCAAAACAAAATTTCTCACCCCCTGGCCCTCAACAATCATCTCAAGGGTTTCTCTCTTCAATTCCATACTACTAATCAAGTTTAACCTCAAAGGTATGTGCTTTATCACTCGAATCTTTGTTCAAAGTTCAATTTTGTGTGCTACTAGTGTAATGAACAACCATGTTTCTTTGTTCTTCATCTCTACCTCATGTCAAGAACTGAAGTTAGTATTTTTGTTGTAAATATGGTGTTGAATGCGTACTTGCTTGCTCGGTGAAATTGGTTAAGAGAGTGAGCTTGTGATTGTCGAAAAACGTTTGGGTTAAATTTGTGCTTAATTTCTCTAAAAATTGTGTGAAAATCTGATGCCCATTATGTGTTTGGGAAAATGCCCAAGAGAATACTCAACTGGGCAAAGAAGAAGCCTTCGCAGTTCCGTGATCGCGTAGATATAAATCTGCACAGTGGGAATTTACCTTATGCGATCGCGTTGACTGTTCCGCAATCGCAAAGTGTTAAACCTGTACACCAAAAAAGTTTACCCATCACAATTTCTGGGCTTTGACCATGATCGCACTGCCTTACAGTCCTGGCAGTAAAGTAGTGGTTGTGCAGATATTTGCACTGTTGCTTTGCGGCTCTTTTCTTTGTCCTAGATACATTATAATACAGTGTATTAAGTACCCGTTCATGCATTTAACATGTGGTCTACATTTGTAGGTACTTTGAGTATAAAATGGCCTCGGAAAATGTTGAAAATGTGCAAAATGTGCAAGAGCCTGCTCCCCCAACTGTGGAAGAAGATTATTTTGACGAGACCAGATTCACAGTGGCTGAGTGTGAAAGAAATTGTGATAAACTCATGTCAAAGAGCATCGTCAAAGAAAGGGGCATCCATTTAGACTAACTTGATGCTAAGATGCCGGATGTTTTTCAGAGATTGACTGACAATGGATGGATGTGCTTTGCTCCTGAACCAATTAAGGCGAACTACACAGTCGCTCATGAGTTTTATGCCAACGCCTTGAAGACAAATTTCAAGGGGGAAGTATTCACCTTTGTTAGGGGCAAGCAGATCAACTTTGGCCCTGAGGTAATAAATGCACACTACATGCTTCCCAATGCTGACAATGAGGTATACAAAGCAATAGGAAGAGAGAGAGAGGAACACAATGATTGGTGGAGAAGCTTCATGATGGGGTGCAACCAACTTGGGAAAGAGTACACAAAAGGGGTTGATTCTCATGAATTCACAGCGGAAGCCAAGCCTTGGCTATCCATTATTTGTGCTAGGATTGTGCCTGCTAGACATGAGACTTAGGTGACGCATGAGAAGGCATTGATGATTGCTGCCATTATGGATGACTTGACATTGAACGTAGGCCAGCACATAGTGATTGAAATCGAGGAAGCATGTAACGGATGGTATAAAATACTATTCTTTCCCTCATTGATCACTCAGTTGTGTTATGATCCTAGGGTACTACAGGACCTGAATGATGTTGAGAAGGACCCTGGTGTAGCAATCTATCCATTGCTCCGAAAAGGGCCAACTGGCGGGAAGAAGAAGAGAATAATTGATGTGTTATCTCCTTAATTAGGGCAGTTTGCTGAGACTACCTAGGGATCCGGTGGTTCCTCCACAGCTACAGCAGGACCACATGACCCCATGGCTCCACTTCCTTATGGGCCCCTCACTATGCGCCACATTTCACATTAGATCTATGGCATAAATGCTCACATTCAACAACTTGTCGCTGGCCTTCCCTCTAATCCATCTGATGAGAGCACTTTTATTGGGACTGGTAAGAAGCCACCAACTTTGGATGATGTAGTGCTGGAACAAAAAGCAATCAAAAACAGATAAAAAGACATAATCTGGAGACAAAGAAAGGTTGAAAGACGACAGATGAAGTTCAAGTCAAGGATGATGCACAAGCTGAGTTCAGTTTGTGGCTCACAGGATTCTAAGGACGATGATGATGAGGATTTGGAGCTCAAATTTCCCACCTCCTCCATCTCGGAGTGATGCAGTTTCAGGGATCACCTCTTTCATTTTATCTTGTTTTGATTAGTTGCATTGGGGACAATGCAACACTTTAGGTTGGGGGTGGCTCATATTTGATGTATGTTTGTAGAGCATTATGTGGAGCATGATCATTTTTTGTGAACTTGTGTGGATTGGTTGACATTTTTAGTTTATTAGTAACATTTTGTAAAAAAAAAATTTAATGCAAATTTAACTACTAGGTTGGGTACCTAGTAGTTATTTTATTAATAATAATAGCAAAATTGAGTGATGTCCTACAAGTGGACTGTAAAAAAAAGAACTACATATGGCCTATTATCAATATTGGGTTGTGAAGCCCAATAATGATATTACACGATATATAGTTATAACTAATGTCTACTCTACTAAAATAGCCCAAAATTGCTGGAATCGTCCATTTGGGCTGTTGTTAGCCCAATATTTCTGTTGCACTCATAGCCACACATATGCTTCATGGGCAGCTTAATGTATTGGGCCTTAGTAGCCCATTAGGCCCAAAGAAACCAGGCCCAAATCGTGAGCCCAATTCCTTTCATTTCAGACAGCCCAAGCGTGACTCTCATATACCTGTAGGAGCCTCTAGACTTAGGCATTTCATTTCCTATTCTCTCACTCTCTTGCCCTAGCTCCTTCTTCGCCATAGTGGCGAATCCACTCCCATGGTTGGTAAGTGTCCTAATCTGAGCTCAATACTATAGTTCCTGTTGATATTTAGCTTTTCCCCGTTTCTCACCACTTTGTATCTTCCTATTTCCTCTATTGCTTGCCCTAGCATCTTCACATCAGTTTCCATGGCTGTTCCACTTAGACTAGCAGGTGAGTAGCTCAGACTGAGTTTATATGCTTCATTTCTTCTGTATCTGAGATTTCTTTTTTCCTCGCTGATTTGTCTCTTTCAATTTCTTGCATAATGCGGGTGTTGTACCAAATTTTATTCATTTCTGTATTCCCAACTTTCCTCTCTTGCTTGCCCTAGCTTCTTCACAACGGTTTCCATAGCTGTGACTCTTCTAGATGGTAAGTTCCTCGATTCGATCTTCTGTGTTCCATTTCTGATGTGTATTGGTACTGTCCTCGCTAATTTGTTACTAGGTATTTCCTCACTCACTTGCCCGAGCTTCATTTCATTGACTTCCATGGCTGCACATGTTCCCGATCCACTCCGTCGAGCTTGTAAGTGACTCGATCTGAGCTCATTTGTTCTTTTTCTGATGTGTCTTGTGTTATTCCTTTTCCTGATTATTTTGTTCCTTGTATTTCCAGGGTTCATACCGGAGAGGAATATTCTCGACCCAGCTGAATCATCATTGAGGTGTAAGCTCTGTGTTCTCCATATTATACCAGCCACAGGTACAACTTCTCCCTCGAATTTATTCTGTATCTGTTTTATTTGACTGATCTCTATTGTTTGAGTGTTGTGTGTGTTTTCCATCCATACGCTTGTCACTTTTCCTCCCCCTAAAAGCTGAATACATAGTATTACCACCCTTAGGGATTGTAATTGGTGAACATTTATGGTTTTTATGTTAATCCCTGCAAAAAAGAAACCATAGTTAGTGTAAAAACAGGCCTTCATGTACTCCTCACTGTTGATTTGTACATAATGGTGAACTGATTGTATGCTTCTTCTTTTTCCTTTTGTTCATTCAGTAGTACTCCCTGTTCTCTATCCCCCCTTATTCTCCTTTTTATTATAGATTTTTCTTGTATCTCCCTTCTGATCTNTTGTTCATTCAGTAGTACTCCCTGTTCTCTATCCCCCTTATTCTCCTTTTTATTGTAGATTTTTCTTGTATCTCCCTTCTGATCTCTTATGTGGTATTGTTGCCTATTCCGATTTGACATTCTAGGCATTATTCTTGTTTTGTTTTTTATTTCCCTATCTCTTGCATGTCTCCTCTTCTTTCCCCTTTTGTGACTTATAATTGTTGCTTGTTGTTGCCCTGCCTGACTACTTGTATGCTTAGTCCTACTTCTCTGCATTTTCCTGCTCCATATTTGTACTTTTGTAATTCTGAAGTGCTTCCCATTTTGATTATACATTCTGGGCAGCTTGTTATGTGTCTTCCAGCCTGTCCTATTCTGTATTCCTAGTGCACATCCCCCCCTATTCTCCTTATGCCTTCTGACCTTCCCTGATTGTGTGTATTGTTGCCCATTTCGTTTATACGTTCTGGGCCATTTTTAGGTGACTTCCAACTTCTCCATCTTTGTTTCCATAATACACTTCTCCCCCTAATCTCCACTCTTGCTACTTTTCCTATGAATATTCCTGCCCCAAAGTGTGTCCTTAATTGTTGCCCATTTCTTTTGAGCTTTCTGGGCAGCTTGTTAATTGTATTCCACTCTGTCCTCCTTGGCTTCCATATTGCAACACCCCTCCACCCCTTATGTCTTCTTAGATGTACTGATTGTGAGGGTTGTTGGTTTATAGAACTGGATCTGGACAATTTTTTTATGAGCCCAGGTCTAACATCAACCCTTTTCTTGTCTTGGTATGATGACTCAAACAAGATTGTCCAGTATCCCTTTGTTTTGTTCAACTGTCCAGTAACCCTCTCCTGCTCACTTCGATTAGACTTTCTGAGCATTATAGGGTTATGTAATGTCCTCTTTTGATGTCTCCATGCTATCAAGTAGTTGTCTAGTCCCTCAGTCCCTCCCTTGGAATGAATGTAAAACATTAATACCACCAATAGGAGTTTCCTTAGGTCATAGGACAACCACTTGACTTATGTACCTGCAAAAAAACAAACAATGTTAGTAAAACCTAGTTTACCATGCTCTCCCCTTTACAGGTTTGAACATGATAATAAGTATCCTCCTGTTCCCTCTTACTCCAGCTGCATCTCCTCATTTTTGTCATCAATTTCTTGCCACTCTTACTCTTAAATATGGACATTGTCCCTTGTCATCATTAAGTATCCTTCTACCCATTGTATCCAAATCCCAAAACCCCTGACACTCTAGATTTCCATGATCCAATGCATAATTAGCCAGGTGATCTGCCAGCCTGTTGCCCTCTCTATAGATGTGTGTTACTCTAAGGCTGCACTCTTCCTTAAGTCTCCAGATTTCCTCCATTGGATGAACTATGTTCCAAGGAGGTTCCCAAACTCTTTCCACAACATTTTTAATGATCAATGAGTCAGTCTGCAGCCATATTTGATTGTAGTCCATCTCCCTGCACATTCTCAAAGCCTCCAGGATAGCTGATGCCTCAGCCTTATTATTTGTTCCTTCACTAATCTCCCTTCCACTTGCATATATGAGGTCACCTCTTTCATCTCTCAAACAGAATCCAATAGAGCTTCTTCCAGGGTTACCTCTGCAAGCACCATCTGTATTCACTTTTATCCATCCATCTTCTGGTAGTTCCCATAGCACCTTCTCAAATTTCAGCCTTGGTGTGTAGTTCTGCAGTAGTGCCAGTATCTCATGCCACCTGTGAGGAACCCTTAACCCAGGTTTCCTTACCTGCACAAGCTCCTGGATTGTTGTTGTCACCTGATAGATCACTCTATTAACAGACACAACATCTCCATATTTCCAACTATTTCTCCTCTTCCAAAGTTCCCAAACAATGCATGATGGTAATGCTTGCATAATTGGCTTCATCCTTGGTAACACTTGGGCTGTCCAGCATCTGGTAATTGCCTGGTGCAAATTCAGCCCCTCTAACCTTACTCCTGCCCTAGATAAAAAATATTTCCACACTGTTGAGGCTGCATTTGTAGTGAAAAACAAGTGTCCCAAAGTCTCTTCAGTTGGTTGTGCACAACACCAACATCTGGAGGGCATAAAGTACCCAAACCTTCTCATAAAATCATCCAAAGGTAGCTTTGCCTTCCAAACTTTCCACATAAAGAAGGAAATTTTGAAAGGTAGCCCTTTGACCCAAATCATTCTATATGCCTCCCTCTGATAATCCCTTATTCTAATGTATTCCCATGCTGATTTTACTGAAAATTGTCCTCTACTTTCAAGCATCCAATATGGTGTATCCAATGTTGTGTACATGTCTAGTACTGGGATATTGTCTATTATGTGTCTAGCTAAGTCTTCAGGCAACAGCTCCAATAGTCTACCTTGTCTCCATGCACCCTGTTCCACCAATTCGTAGACATTTTGTACATCTTCATCAATAGGAAAATCCCGAGGTACTAGAAAGTATAAGGTTCCCAACCCAGTCCAATTGTCAAACCAAAAAAGAGAAGATCCCATTCTTGGTTTCCAATAAATCCGGTGCCCTCTATCAGTTCTCTACACTCAATCATTTTTCTCCACACATGTGATCCATTTCTCCAGGGAAC
>ML252954.1:36316-52022 GCA_005239495.1 Nicotiana undulata | reverse complement strand
AAAGGAAAGGCGGTGTTAGAGGGTTGATCGCTCTATTTTGGACCCGAGGTAAGTGTCTTGTCTCACTTTGGTGAGGGAATAGCTATTATTTGCTACGTGCTAAGTGAATATCATGTTCATTGCATAGGTGAGGTGACGAGTACCTATGCAATGTGTGTCAAGCATGCCCGTGAGTCTATTTTGATAGAAATTGCAGTATTTCTTCCATGTTTAGTATATTATGAGATTGTCTTTACTTGGTAATTTATTCTTGATTGAAAGTATTGGCTATTGAGTTTGAGAAGTGTTGATACGAATGGTAATACAAGTGTAGAGTACGTGATTGAGGTAATTGGTTATAGCTGAGACCCTTGCCGGGCATTTCTTGAGTTACTACTTGATGTTTCCCCCTTGCCGGGTGTTCTGAATTGCTTATTTCCACTATGTTGTACTCCTTGCCATTTATCTGTTATTGTTTGGTGAGGAAGAGTGTAAAGCACGAAGGGTGATGCCGTGTCATGATACTTGATTTCATTGCATAGTGAGGAAGAGTGTAAAGCACGAAGGGTGATGCCGTGCCATGATTTTATTGATTATAAGCACGAAGGTAAATGCCGTGCCATGATTTTATTGATTATAAGCACGAAGGTAAATGCCGTGCCATGATTTTATTGATTATAAGCACGAAGGTAAATGTCGTGCCATGATTCATTGTACATTGCATTGTGAGGAAGAGAGTAAAAGCACGAAGGGTGATGCCGTGCCATGATATTTGATTACATTGCATTGTGAGGAAGAGAGTAAAAGCATGAAGGGTGATGCCGTGCCATTGTTTACTTTTCTGATATTTATATTTGCTTCATTGGTTATTGTGTTAGATTGCCTCCTTTGTTTACTTCTATCTGCTAACTATACTGCTTCACATCACTTGTTTCCCCTTACTACTCCCGTATCCCTTACTTGCTTGCTTATCTCTTGTCTTGTATTATCCCTGTTACCTACTGTAGATTAGAACAGGTTACCGTTGTTGTCAAGTCTAGCCTCGTCACTACTTCGGCCGAGGTTAGGCTCGGCACTTACTCAGTACATGGGGTCGGTTGTACTGATGCTACACTGCACTTCTTAATGTTGTGCAGATCCCGCATCCGGACCCAGTGGACCGCATTGAGGGAGTCACCTTCAGTCCACCCAGAGCTTCAAGGTATACCCGCTGGCGTTCGTGGGCCTTGGTGTCTCTCCTGCTTTTGGATTCCTCATTGTATTACTTTTTGTCCTAGTTTCAAGACAATTGTACATTTCTTTTCAGACTTTGTATTTAGTACTCAGTTAGATAGTTCGAGAGGTTGTGACACCCCGGTTTTGGGATTGTTCGTTGTTGTTGTCTTATCGTTTCATTATGAGTTTTTGAAGTAATATTATTTTTCTTCTATGAAACGTTTGATATGAGTTGGGATGTTCAATAAAGATTTGAAAGTTAATGGTGTGAGATGTTTTCGGTAAAGGTTGAACATTAAGGAGTTCGAGTTGTTTCAGTAACTATTTGAAGGTTAATGGTTTTTAAATACTGTTACGTTGTTCTATCGAGGTCAAATATTGTGTACGTTGGTTGGTCTAGCGGCTTCAACGTTAGACGCAGTCACGGCCCTGAAAGGTGGGATTTCGGGTCGTGACAGATTTTATGAAGTGTTATGTCATGTGATCTTCTAGATCTCTTTCCTCCTTATTATGATCATTTGCTCATCTTCTTTATCAAGAAGTTTATTTGAAACCGATTTGTCTATAGGCTTTAAGTGTACCATAGACTTTGTCCTTCTAGGACTTAATAGGAGCATTTGCAATGAGAATATAGTTACTTTCTTTGGGTCAGCAAATGCGTCTGACATGCTTTACAATAAATTACAAATGCATTATCCTTTTATAAACTTCAAGTTCATATTATTTTATTCGAGGATCTAGATGTACACATGATAATTCAGTCCATATAACGTTTTCTCAACTGTTTATCATGTCTCTTCCTCATGTTAGAAAAACTAACTTGCTTCCTCAACTTTGGAGACCCATCTTTGTGCATTTTGGTATTAATTAAAATATACCCCTCACATCAATAATAATAAGATGAAATTATTTAGTTCCTGACCTTGAACCACTTGTGAGGGGAGAATGTAATATACTTTCGTATATAACGTATATCAAACTGATATAGATAACTTCGTTCTCATAAGCAATAGTTTAGCTATTAAGTGGAGGCATTCAATAAATTATTTTGCTAAACCAACGATGATGTAAACCAACTTATCAAGATGGACTATCTTGAATAAAAATCTAGAATACACTCTAAATTAAATTATTGAGCAAGTTACCTCGCAAACACCATGTTGCGGGTTAGTAATAATCGCACATGTAACCATATCATAGATGCACCTTATGTGGTATACATGGCAGGTGATCATGCCCATATTAACCTTTTGATATTTTCAGCATTCATGGGATTCAATCCCAATTTTAGTTGGTCTATTAATTTATGAGAACAAGCAACATAAGAGAATTCGTAAAGAACTTTCTAGTTCTTTAATATTTACCCATGTGGATTCTCTTTTATTTTTACACATCATACTTAAATTTATATGACTAAACTTATTATGCCAACTGGATAAATTATCAATATTGATAAAGTTCAGGTTTACACCATGACATGTGCAATTATCAATAAACTCTAAGTTTATTATGATATGGGTTTTTATATCAATAAACATCCACTTTATTGTGGTATTCTTTTATTTGTGTAGTACAAACTGGAGAATAAAGCGGGTAGCTTTTCATACACATATTACGCCTCTACAAGTTGTATAATAGAATATATTAAATCTTTCCTTTGTTTATAGTCTCAGTATAAGCAATCACTTTCGCGAATACTTTATAAACTAAATAAGTTTCTTTGAGACTTACTACAACACAATACCTTATTGATAATCAATTTTACTTCTCCAAAGTAGTATAATTGGAAGAGCTTTCAATTAATTTTGTACTACAACAAATTCATCAATATCCATATAGTAAATATCTCTTTCAAGGAGAAAGCTATACCATTATGGTCGTGGTCAAATTCATAATAGGCAAGATATATTATTTCCATTACTTTTGCCCTGTAATAACCACATTGCCATTATATTTTGGCATAATCACAATATGCATGTGATCAATGACCATTCATGCCATAATAATGAAATTATTTTCTTATTTCATCTCAAGCCTCCTCTTAGAGGTGAGTGTGGTATATGCACTACCACTAGCACTTATATATTCTTTCAAAAATGAATATGTATTCGTAAATCAGATGTTGTCACATTCACATCATGAATGGACCATAATCATCTATATGTTCTTACAAAATCTCATGTCAAATCGATGACAAATATTACTTTCACAGAGTGAAGAATTATTTTGAGAATCTTTATTATCCTCATTATCACAATGATGACGATTATAATGCCGTCAAATGTCACATCCACATCCATTGATACCTTTATTGTAATAATTTTGTCTTCTTTCAGATTTATCACTTATTGCTATCACATTCTCTTAAAGGGAATGAGAATGAAGCAAATTCAATGGGAGTTTTCACTTTTTGTGTTCACAATCATACATGGATTTGATCATGACAAGATATAACAATTTTATCACTTCGGGTGGTAATAATTTTTCATAAACTCTATTAGAGTTATAAACAAAAATTATTGTTTACTTGTATTTAAAATCAAATTATACAATTTCAAGAATTTAAAAGAGAAAAATAAAGTAAAATACTTACCTTAAATCCATAAGTTAATCATGAAGGAAGTTCATGGAAACAATTGACAATTATTATGCTCAACCCCAAAACTTCTACTCAATTGGTTAGAGTCGTGCTGATAACGTGCTATGAAACAATAAAAGAACAAGAACAATATTGCAGAGAAAGACGGAGAGGGAATTCTTATTGAATTTTGGGATGAATTACAATGAAATAAACCCCCTCTATTTATAGGGAAAGAGTGACTTAACCACAAGTAACAAACCCTAGAATCTCTCTAGAATATAGACATTCACCTTAAATAAAATTCTATTTATAACAAAAAAATACATACTTAAAGGACATAAGATAGGTCCCTAATGTAACAAATTTTATTGAATTTTGAATCAATTCGGGTTACTATGATGGTCTAACAGTACTAGCTAGTTTACTGCCATTTAAGCCAGTAAGTGGAATTCTTGCCATCAAACTCCAAAATTGTGCTTGCTACCCACATAATTAAGTCATTTTTTCTAAAAGCATAATCCTCTCTTGCTTTATCCTTGTAATGGTAAAGCAAATTAAGATAATGTAGGAAAATTCAAGGGACAGACAATAAAAACTATTGTAAACGGAACATAGAATGATGCACATCCTCCCTCGATATATCATACATAGTAGCAGAAATATCAGAAAAATAAAATAAATTTGTCAAAGTTATGGATGATGCAGATGAATAATCGCCAAATTTAAGAGTATTTGTATATAAGTTAGCAACCAAATTAGGTCAGTCAATCCAAATTCTCCATAGGGTCAAGATATTAAATTTCACCATCAAGGCCAACCAAGGACCGACATCCTATTTATATAGAATGAAAAGATTAAGAATCTATCATATCATACTATATTATAAGTGTGAAGCCCTTTAGATAAATTTAACTTACGTAGTTATTCTTTAATAGCTGAACGACCAACTTATCCTCTACCTATAAATTTAATTACTTGTCATTAAATATTTTATTTAGAGTAATGCTATGTCAGTTTCACTAGATAATTGTACACGAAATAAAGATGGCTATTCAACTGGATTCCTATTAAATGATAAATTATGACTACATAAAACGTCTGAATTGGAAAAAACTTCGCCATCTAATTGGAATCAATGAGGACATGGCAATATGACTTTTGATTTGTCTTAGGTGAATTGTAGAGGAAATATAAGGATGGAATTTATTATATTTCTTACACAATTTGGCTCCCTCTGGTTGAGCGTGTATTATTCCTCTTTACCATCAAACAACTATTTTTAGTTGTGTGTGCAATGTACATCCTTCCTCGACCTTAAAGAGAAGGGGAATCTACTGGTTATATGAAAACACTATTTCATTACCTGTTAAAGGGAGAGAGGGCGAGGAGAAGATTGGGATCACATTTGGGTATTAAAATTTACATGTTAGAGATTGGTAAGGTAATTGGACAATTACATATTTAAGAGCAGTCAACCACCAAAGGTGCACACGGATGTGAAAATCCAGATTATCAAGTATGCCTAACTTGACTCATAGAGAGTATTTTTGGGTTTTCTACATCATTATTGGTTTGATTTTCTTCAAACATAAATTTTCAGTAGCGCCCCGAAAAAAGTTTCAAAATATTATAAGATCATTAAGAGGTCTGCCGTGTGCTAATTATATGTATTTGTATGCGAATGTTAATTAATATTATTAAAGATATCCCATGAACATAATAACAAGTGTACTTTCACGACACATTTTCCCCTCCGTTGGGTATCGTAATGGCACCTAGTCTTAGGGACTAGGTAAACCTAACATTACTGAATAACAATTGTAACAATAATAACATTTAATGCTTTCTGAAAGGAATTTAACATTTAATGCTTTCTGAAATGAACTCTCTATATAATATATAATTTTTCCTAAAACTCGGTAGTACAAGTCATAAGCTCTATAGAGTTTACTAAAACTTTTAAATACAAATGTTCGGAAATAAATAAAGACAATGTCTGAACAAAATAGGACAGTGACTCTGAAGCCTACGAACGGTGCAACATGTTTACCTTGAGTCTACACAACAGCAATTCGCGCTGCTAGCTAACGATCAACCGACTACGCAATACCTGAATCTGCACAAAAATGTGCAAAAGTGTAGTATGAGTACACCACAACGGTACCCAACAAGTATCAAGACTAACCTTAGTGAAGTAGTGACGAGGAACGGTCAAGACACCTACTTGACTATATAATCTGAACAAGTATGAGTATAGAAATAACATGGTGTGATATCTACGTAAAGACTACGCAATGTGGCTAACAATAAAGTAATTGAAATCGGAAAAGGAGACAGTAAGTATCAACAAAAATACCAGGATAAAGACATAGAAGGATAAATGGAAACTAACCCAAAATACGAATCACAGATACAGGAAGGACAATAATAACTCAAAAACAACAACGATTGTTTTCACATTAGGTTTTTAGTCAATAAACTCCACGAGGTACCAAAGATCACACTATTCACACTCAAGGGTCCCAATATCTGAACTCTAACATTTGGCATCTTGTTCCCTCATGTCACCTCATAGCCTCACCGACGACCCACATACTAGATATAATCATTCTCTCATAGAAGATAAGTAAACCAGGGTACGCATATGTACTTAACAATACCAAGGAGGCCCCTTGACCAGTAAGAGTGTTTAACTACGTATATGCTTGTGCAAGTGTCCTAACATGGTTTAACACACTAATAATCATAATAAAGAGGAATGGACAACACGTAGAATGTTTCCTCACAACTTTCACAAGGTAAAGTTCACACAGATAAGTGGAACACTACACAAATATCAACAACAAGAATGCCCCCACGCAAACACAAGGCATCACAACTCAATCCCTGACATAGCTCACCTTGTCTCGCCACGTGTGCAATAGTAAAGGAAATGCCCACCTTGTCTCGCCACACGTGCATAACAACGTTCCCGCCTTGTCTCGCAACATGCTCAACATACACACACACACACACACACACACACACACACACACATATATATATATATGTAACGACCCGACCGGTCATTTTGGGCTCTAGCGCGTCGTTCGGCGGTTGGAAGTCATGAACAACTTCATTTCAGGTATTAAGACTTGTGCGTATGGTCGGAGTTGAAATTCGGGAAGTTCGGAGTTGAATTGAAAGGAAAATTCTTATTTCGGAAGCCTTAAGTTGAAGAAATTGAGTAAGATTGGAATTCTGAGTAAATGACCTCGGAATCAGGATTCGAAGGTTCCAGCAGGTTCGTATGATGATTTCGAACTTGGGCGTTTGTCCGGATCGGTTTTTGGATGACCCTGGAGTGTTTCGGCGTATCTTAAGGAAGATAGCATTTTGGAAGGATTTCATAAATTTGGGTTGTAAGTCATCTTAGTGTTATAGATGTCCGTTCGGGGTTCCGAGTCTGGGAATAGCTTCGTATGGTGATTATGGAGTTGGGAGCGCGATCGGAAGTGAATTCAGATGTCCGTAGATTATTTTGAAGCTATTTGGCTAAAGATAGAAATTTGAAGGTTTTTGAGAAATTCGACCGGAAGTGGAAATTTTGATACCAGGGTCGGAATGCGATTCCGGAAGTTGGAGCGGGTCCGTAATATTGAATATGACTTGTGTGCAAAATTTGGGATCAATCGGGCGTGATTTGACAGGGTTCGGCATTGGATGTGGAAGTTGAAATTTCTTAAGTCTTAAAGATTTGGATTAGAGAGCGATTCATCGTTTCGATGTTGTTTGATGTGTTTTGAGGCTTCGAGCAAGTCCGTGTTATGTTTTGGGATAGGTTGGTGTAATTGGACGAGGTCCCGAGGGCCTCGGGTGGATCCCGGGTGGTTAACGGATCGAAAGTTGAAGTTTGAAAAGAGCTGAAGTTGCTGTCATCTGATGCGACCGCACCTGCGATGGAATTTTCGTAGGTGCGGAGCCGCAGGTGCGAATAATTTGGGGGTCCGGCTAGGAGCGCAGGTGCGATGGTATTTCCGCACCTGCGAGGTCGCAGGTGTGGGTTATGGGTCGCAGGTGCGGACTTGGCTCGAGCTGAGGAGAGCCGCAGGTGTGGAGTTTTGGTCGCACCTACGGCATCGCAGGTGCGGGTGTTGGACCGTAGGTGCGAAAAGAGGCATGGGCAGAATGTTATAAATTCGAGATTTGTTGGTCATTTCTTCACTTCTTCTTTGGTTTGGGCGATTTTGGAGGAGCTTCAAGAGAGGATTTTCGTCATGAATTACAAGGTAAGTAACTCCTACATGTTTCTAAGTTTGATACAAGATTATTACATGGATTTAACATGAAAATTTGTGGGAAAATTTGGGAATTTTGAAGAAAACCTAGAATTTGTATTTTTGGATTTTTACCACGAATTTGAGCATGAAATTAGGAGTTAATTGTATATTTGAGCTAGTAAGGCTATGGGTAGAGTTTATCTTCGAGAAATTTTGGAATCCTGGCACGTGGGCCCAAGGGAATTTTGGTCAATTCACTGAGCGAAGTTGGAAAGTTATATAATCTGAATTTTTAGCAAACAGTTGGGTATATTTTCATTAGTTTATCATCTTTTGGGTAGCTTTGGAGCGTTGCGCATCGATTGGAGTCGTCGAGAAGACTTGGAGGTCGTTTATGGAATTTCGGAGCGAGGTAAGTCTCCTTTCTAACTTTGTGAGGGGGGATTTTCTCCATAGGTGAACTAAATGAATATATGATATTATTTGCGGGGGCTACGTACGCACGAGGTGACGGGAGTCCGTGCGTAGCTACTGTTATGCCATGTCCAGGTAGTCTAGGACCCACTAGCATGACTTACGTGTCGTACATGTGATCCTGTCATAATGTTAAGCTGATAATGCTATTGAGTTGGTAATTTATTTTCCTACAATGTTGGAGTGTACTCTTCTTAATTTTTTGGAAAGAGGATTGATTTCCCCGTGGATTATTGTGTTCCTGGCAAGGTTATTTATGGAATATTGTTAAACTTGGCAAATGAATTTCCAAAAAAATATTCTAAATACTATCTTCATGTTTAATTAAGGAGAATTTTATCACTTTTATGAGAAACTGCCTTCTTGAATAAAATATGGATCTTTTATATGAATACGTGTACCTATGAGCACCTGAGTCGCATGTATGATTCGCGAGCAGACTAGCCGTATTATTATTATGTTGACCGCGTCGCATGATCGATTCGCGAGCGGGGAAAAATAGATGCATCTATGGTTCGGGCCGATCGACCCTTCGACAGTGCACAATTTATTATTTGTTGGTCCGCGCCGTTCGACCCTCGGCATATTTGTTGCTCATGATAAATGTTGCGTATCTTCCTGTGGTTTATACATGCTTATTGGCCTTAGCATATTTTGAGATTTTCAGTTAAAAATAATGAAGGAGGATTTATGTGAAAAAATGAGGAATAGATTGATATTTATTGATGTTTCTTACCTCCTATTGTTGTTTAATTGATCATTGTACTAAATGCTTAGCACCACACTTGAATACATTTAATTTTCCTATAGCTAGTGTCAAATTCGACCTCTCGTCACTACCTCTCTGAGGTTAGGCGGGATACTTACTGAGTATACGTTGTTTTCGTACTCATACTACACTTTCTGTGCATTTTTGTTGCACAGGTACACCCTTAGCGATGGTTGACTTGGAGACTTAGACGTGCTGCATTATCCAGAGACGTTCCGCAGCCGACATAGTCTCTCTCTCTCTCTCTCTCTCTCTCTCTCTCTCCTGTGTATTGTATGTTTATTTTAAACTCTTGTCCAAGTTGCATTTCGGACAAGTTTTGTAGTAATTGTATAAATTCTTAGAAGCTGCTCATGTACTTGTGTCACCGGGTTCTGGGGATGTGTTGAGATTTATTCTATTGAATTGAATTGATTCTTCGTCATATCTAATTTATGAAAATTTATTTAATTGATTATGAAATGTGAGAATAAGGCAGCAATTTCGAAAATGTTAAGCATGAGAATATTTCAACAAATTTGGGGGTTGGCTTGCCCGACAATGGTGTCCGGCACGACCTATAGATTTTGGGTCGTGACAATATATATATATATATCCCTCCTTGTCACGTCGCATGTGCAAATATCAATGGTAGCCACAACACGACAGGAACCTCGTGCAACCCCATATCAACAACCACATGGTAGAAACCTCGTGCATCGCCACAACAAGTACAACAACAACAATGAAAATAATACAAGGTACGGAAAATAAATAAACTCAAGAACCTTCGATCACAAGAAAAGGTAAAACTAGTTCACAAGGAATAACCACAATAAGGAATACTAGGCATAATAAGAACATCTCAACAAGGAAGAAAATTACATGTAACAATAGTCCCACAATGTATGGTTCAACAACAAGAAACTAATACGAGTCCAATAATTTCAAATAAGGGCAAGTCCACTAAGGCATAGAACCTCTAAGCTTCTTTTAAGGTTGGAAAATTACGGGAGAGATACAACTAATATAACTACGGGAAGGCAGTGAGAAGATCACCATAACATCAATTAAGGGAGAACATTACAAAAAAAGAAAGATAACTACAACTTCAAATTGGGATAAGCAGTTAGGGGGAAAGGTAACAAGGCAATGGAAGAGATAACAGTCTCAATTGAGGCACATATGGATCAAATATCAATAAGAGTGAATCATGAAGCAATTAATCCTAATTTAAGCAGGTAAAGGTGAAACTAGTAATTAAGGAACGTAATCATATAAGTACAACAACAGATTCAATGAATACAAGAACCTAGGAACCCTAAAAGGAAAATTTCCACAACATAAGTCCGAGCACATACTCGTCACCTCTTGTACATAGACTCCAATCAACATAGAAGACTCAAATCCTAAGGGGTAGCTCCCCCCACAAGGTTAGGCAAGATACTTACCTCAAAGAAGACAAACTGGTATTCTAAAATGAACTCCTCGGGTGAAATGACCTCCGGACGGCTCAAATCTAATCAAAATAACTTCAAAATACAAATAAAACTCATAAGGAACTATTCAGGATCATAAAGTCTCAATTTTTATCACAATCTAGAAATCGACCCAAAAGTCGACCACCGAGCCCGCACCTCAGAACCCCACAAATTTCACAAAACCCGACCACCCATTCCGATATGAGTTCACCCATACTAAAATTATCTAATTCCGATACCATTTCGTCCCTCAAATCATGAATATTTTCATTTTGAAAACTTTCTTAAAAAATCAACATTTTCGTCAACTCAAAACACAAATTAAATGACAAAAATGAAGATAAAATTATGGCATATGTTAGATTCTAGGTGAAGAAAACTTACCCAATCGATTTTCTTGAAAACCTCCCAAAAGAAGCTCCCAAAACCGAAGTCTAAAACTCAAAATATGAATAAAATGGCCAAACTCTCGACTTAAATGTTTCTACCAAGACTTCCGCATCTGCGGACAAGAACTGCACTTGCGGAACCGCATTTGCGAGAAAGAGTCCGCATCTGCGAATCTGCTAACCAGGCCAGAGACCACATCGGTGAGATTCTTCGCAGGTGCGCTCGCTGGACCGCAAAAGTGGCCTTCGCACCTGCGTGCCAGCCTCCGCAGAAGCGAGCAGGCTCCCAGTCCTTCATGACCGCAGAAGCGGAGCTGCACTTTGATCGGTGCCGACCCTGCAATACTATAGAGTGCCGAGGATGGTCGATGTAGATTTACCCAATGAGGTCGAGATCGATTTTCACAGGGAGTTAATTGATTTGGAATTAAGTATCTGTCTAATTCTAGATGCGTGTGTTGTTCCAAATTGCACTTTCAAGCATATTGGTATTGTTTCTACTTCTAATTCTATACTATTATTTGCAAGGATTAAAGTTGAGTACAATATTTTTTATGTTGTTGTTTTTTCAAATGTTTAAAAGGCACTAGGGTGGTGACTTCCGCCTAGGTGGATATCTATTGGGTATCGAGAACCTAGGGCAAGCTTGATTTGATTGGGGTCGTGATATAGCTATCACACTAAAGTACTCACTCTATACCTCTCGGTAGTTTGAGTGATTTTGCCCAATTTGGATTTCTCAAGTCCAAATGGGTATTCATGCAATTCAAGTGATGTTAGCTCAAGTCGGGTATTACTATCTCTAGGTTTGACCCTTTAATTGGGGCTATCAATTTCTTGAGTTCACCCCAATTCCTTGTTAGCCTAGTTTTCCTAGACTTAGTCCCTCTTTCTCAAGAGGAGACTAGGTCATAAAAGTATGAATCGGTGTTTACAACCACTAATTATACAATTCTAGCATGAACTAGGCTAAATATCACTAACCCATAAACAATCAAGCCTTAAAATTCAAGACCCATTAAATACCCACACTAGGATTGGGTCACAACCATATCTATGGGGGCTAGCTACTCATATTAACAACAGAAATCAAAGATAAAGAGGAGATAAATTCCATAATACTAAATTAAAAGGTTTTATAAGGTGAAACTTGTACAAAATTTCCCAAAAAGGGAAAAGTAGTCGCTTCACGTGCTCAGCAAAAAGTAAACTTAACCTGAAATTGACAAAAAGGTCTATTTATACTAAGCTGAAATTTTCGGTCAAATATACCCATGCAGAGGTTTCGCGGCCGCGTAATTCTGACCGGGGTCGCACTCTTGCTTTCGCAGCCGCGTAATTATGATCGTGGTCCGCGTTTCTTCACATCTGGGTCTGGGTTGAACCTTGTTTCGCGGACCGCGTATTTTCCACCACGTCCGTGTGAGAGACTTCCGCGACCACGTAATTTGGATGTGGACCGCTCTTCTTGTTTTATCTTGAATTATGCACTCTCTGATCCTTAGTAACCGCGGTCCGCAGAATTTCAATCGCGGCCGCTAAATCACTTTTGTGGGCCCTTCTTTTTGACGCGGTCCGCGTTCATATTTGTGCCCAAAAACCATCTCTCTGATTCTCCATTTCATGTGCCGTGAAATAATGTCCGCGTTGAGGTTTTTGCGGACACATTGTTCTGTCGCGGTCCGCGATTCATACCTTTTGGCCCAGTCTTTGTTTTTGTTCAAATTTTGACTCCTTTGTGAGTTGATTATGGATCCTTTGGCTCATTTTGAACAATCACTGCAATCAAGCATATTAAGTTAGTTTCCGGGAATACCTTTACGTATTTTTGGCTCAAAACATAAGTATAAGAGAGAAAATAATAGGCTAAATTCCTACTTATCAACTCCTCCAAACTTAAGCTTTTGTTTGTCCTCAAGCAAATAAGGTAATTCTCACCTCCACAAGAAAAAGAAAAAGGATATTTCAGCTGGCCTAAGGTGACTCCATCAAGCATCAATTGGGACTAACACTTACCCTCAACACAAATGAATTATCAACAACATCATGTTACGATCTTTAGAGTTCCATAGTTCTCATGTGACACTAGAGCATCAAGAGTTGACTCAATTCATCAAGGAAGCTCGCTCTCTCACGTAGGTCATTGTGGATCCCAAACTCCTCCTCCTCTACTCTCAATGAGCAAATCTCACTTTATAGAATGTTACACTCAAAATAAGGATTGTGAAGAAGTGCGTTCATCACACTCAAATGAATGCCACAAGTCCGGCTCTAAGTACCATAAGGTTGACCATTATGTAAATCACCACTAATTTAAGCTCACTCAACTTGAAATCATATAGGGCTTTAGCGGGGATGTAATGAAGGCTTTTGCATCAAGGTAGGACATAATGAACTATGATGGTTTCATCTTTCCTTAAGCACTTCATTTTCTCATTTCGGCTCATACTTTCTTGACTCTTTGAGTCATTTTTTTCTTCCTTAGGGGAACTAAAGAAACACATTGTCACTCTTTCTTATTCATGGCAATCAATTTTCTCCTTTTCTCATCATTCCATGCCTTTCAACATTGCGTTCTTTGAATCCCTTCAACCTTAACTTTCTTTTTGATCTATATATTTTTGACTTTTCTTCCCTTTCTTTGCCTTTCCTTTTCATTGATTCTTTTTCTTCATTGAACCTTTCATCACTTTGAAATTTCTCGTCTCTCCCCCAAACTTATATTTTTGCCAATTGTTCATCATGAATGCTAAGGAAAGATAGGGTGCCAAGAAAGGGTCATTATAAAACTGATGAAGTCTTGTAATGTGGTTACTGAATGAAAAAGGCTTAGGCTCAAAGGGGTTGACTAGGGATATCATATTGGTAGGCTACAGAAGCTTTCAAAGTTCAAATTGGAACAAGGAAATCCTATAATCATTTCTCAAGTCGAGCTACACTTAGCATTTCGCCTAGACAAACATTCAGGGCAAGTTCTAAACTCATTGGCACGGGACTTCGACTTACAATTCAATGCCTCACCTCTCAAGATGATGGATTGTTAAAGAGTAAAGATTCGAGGGCCCGCAACAACCCTAGCTAATATTGAAAATCACAAATGGCTCAAGGAAACCACTCGATGATTGGTTTAGTCAACTCAACTGGGGCTATTCGCAACCAACTTGTCTCTAACCATGAGATCGAAGGTAAATGTGTTAGTACCAAGTGAAGTCTGCTTGAGACACTTTTATTCATTACTACTACACATCAAAGCAAAAAGAAAACGGACCCAGTCCCTTAAGAAGGTTGTCACGCCATCCATCATTGGGAAGAGCCACCTAGTTCACACAACATCGACCTTTGGAAAGAGCGATGGCATTAAGAAAACTAAAGGATTATTGTTCACACAAAATTTAAAAAGAAGCTAGTAAAGGAAATAAGAAGCTAAGCTATTAGGGAAAAAAAATATGTAACGACTCGACCGGTTGTTTTGCGTTATCGGACCCCTTTCCCCTGTATGAGACTTTCATTAGTGGCTTATTATGATTTATGACTTACGGGGACGGGTGGTTCGGGATTCGGAAGTCTTTAGAGTGATATAGGAACACTTGGTTCCTTAAGATTGGCCTTTAAGGCCAAGTTTGACTTCGGTCAACATTTTAGCAAACGACCTCGGAATTCAATTTCGACGATTTCGGTAGCTTCGTATGACAATTTTGGACTTGGGCGTATGTTCGGAACGGGTTTTGGTGACTCGGGGGCGTTTCGGCACCTAATAATGAAATAGGAATTTCCTTAAGTTTGAAATTTGGTTTGGAACGTGTTTTTGTGTTATCGAGGTCCGAATGGAATTCCAAGACCAGGAATAGTTCCGTTATGTCATTTATGACTTTCTTGCAAAATTTGGTGCCATTCCGAGTAGTATAGGTCGGTTCAGCGCGTTGATATCGAATTCAAGAACTTGAAGTTCTCACGTTTGATATTTAGGGGTTTTGAGGTGTGATTTTGAGTTTTAGCGTTGTTTTGAGTGTTCTGAAGGCTCGAGCGAGTCCGTACTATGATTTGGGAATTGTTGGTATATTTGGATGGGGGATAGGGTGGACCCAGGTGCCTCTCGGGACCCAAACAAGGCCAAAAACCAGCTGAATTAGTTGCTGGTGTACCTGATCTGGTGTGACCGCAGGTGCGATTGCCCAGTCGCAGGTGTGGGACCGCTCCTGCGATCCCAGCCTCGCAGGTGAAACCCCAGGTGGGCTGCCCATTCCTCGCAGGTGCGGCCCTTTCCCGCAGGTGCGGAGCCGCTGGTGCGAACTCCTGTCCGCAGGTGCGAGCCCAGGCCCCTTGCCCCATTTCCGCAGGTGCGAGCAATTGCTCGCAGGTGCGGTCCTTGAGCCGCAGATGCGGAACCACTATAGGAAGTGATTTATTTAATAACACCGGATTTTCTCATTTCCTCCATTTCTTTCCACCATTAAAGACCTTGGGAGCTTGGAAAAAGAGGCTCCACGACCTAACTACTAAAAGGTAAGTGAATTCTACCCTAATGTTAGTTTAATGCATTAATTTCTAGCTAGATTAACCTTCTAATTAGTGGGGGCGGG
>ML252954.1:0-29635 GCA_005239495.1 Nicotiana undulata | reverse complement strand
AAAAGAGGGCCCCCCCCCCCCCCCCCCCCCAAAATAAAGATTAGCATTGCCCTCAATGCTAAATGCAAACAATAGAGTAGGGGAAAGGGTAAAGAGTAAGAGAGAACTCCCTAAGGTGCCTCTGTCTGCATCGAGGTCGGGTCAGCTGTAGTGGTAGGATCAATGGAAGGCACTGTGACAGGGTCCTGAGGCTGGGTAGATGCATCTCCCTCGGGATCCTCCAGCTGGATCTCCATATCATCAGTTGGGGGATGACTCCTCTCCTCACTGGTGCAAAAGTAACCTCCTGCTCTGGAACCTGTGTTGTCTGAGCTGCAGGGACTGGCACTCCTATAAGTAGATCAAGGGGGATGTCCCCCGCTGTCGTGAGCTTAGCTACTTCCTTCTTCAGCTCCTACTGGGTCTTCTTCATCTCATCCTGACTTTTCTTCATCTTCTTCACTGCCTTACCCAAGGACTTGATTTCTTTCTCGTGTGTGCACAAGGACTCCAAGATCTATTTTTGGTTGTCAACTAAGCTCCTCAAGGTCTCCTACAATGTTGGAGGCAACTGAATCTGGGTTGGGGCTACAACGACAGTGGATAGGTCAGCTAGCTTTGAAGAAGCCACGTGCAACCAGTGGCTGATACCTGCCAATGTCTGGGTCACCCTCAGAGAAGTATGAGGATATGTGGAAGAGGATGGAACTGAGGCAAGAACAGAGGTAGATGGTCCGGAGGAAGGCTGTGGCATGGCAGCAGAGGACCCCTCAGCAGCAGTAGAAGGCTCAGAACTGTAGGAGCGGTGACTTTGCTCTTTTCTTTGGGGTTGTCCGGGCCCTTCAAACTGTACCAGAAGAATGGAAATTTCGGCTTCAACTTTTGATCAAAGTCCCTTCCCTCAACTCCCTGGTCCTGGAAGTACATAGTGAGGAAGTTCGGGAAGGGATATGAGTGCTTATTCTTCTGGATTTTCCTGTTGATCACCATTGCCATGATATTCCCGACGTTGATCGGGAACCTTGCCATAATGGCCCTCACAATAAGAGCACGGGAAAGTGGTATGTCACTGTCATGCAAGGTGGGGTCTATCCTGCTGCATACAAATGTCGCCCAGCCCTTTGCCTCAAAACTCAATGTGATCCTGAAGATAGTAGTTCCTGGTGTTAGCCACGCCGGAGTAGTGCCAGGAATAGCAATCTTGGAGGCTAGCCACGGGCGAGCTAACTCACCCAACTCTACCTACTCTAAGTAAAGGGTCTCATCTTCATGGTTGAAACCAGCATAATCACTGAAATCTTCGCCATTGAATAGCACTTTCTTGTTTCGAGCTTGGGTCAGGTATGTGTCCTTTTTTATGTGGGCAACATTGGCGTAGAATTGTTTGACCAAATTCATTGGCCTCAGGAACATCGTTGGTGAAGAATTTCCACCTCGTCCTCTCGTTGAATTACCTTTTGACGTTTGGGTTGTGGGGTAGAAGGTCCCTCTCAATAAAAGATCTCTCCAAGACAAGTGACCACTGAGGCCACCACTCTCTAAACTTGTGATAAGCTTGTTCGAAACGAAACAGTCCTGCCAAACTGTCAGATTTCGAGACCTGAGTAACCCCCCTATTTGTGTATCACCACCCCTGTCGTTATCTAGGGAATCATAATCACTGTAAAGATCAACTAGAGTAGGTGTGGTGGATGGAACTACTGCACCGGGGGCCGGGGGAGGTGGAGTATCACTGGATAACCCCAAGCTATCCGAGGAGCCGGATATAGATGTTGGTTCATTCACAAGATGTCAAGGTTGGGACTGTGCTTCCGCTTGGGTTGGGCCAGCATCCCTCTCCGAAATTTCCCGAGAGGGAACATATTCACTTGACTCTGAGGGGTTTGCAATGGGCCACCGAAATGTTGTCTTGTTTCCAATTATCTTTCTCGGGGCTAGGGGTGTTGTTGCTTGTGTACCCCTTCCCCGTCCCCGAGAGGAATCTCCCCTTCCTGGTTGTTTGTACTGGCCACCTCTCGATCGAACCATTTTCTGCAAACATAACCAATGAAAGCTCACTAGAATATGGTATACACTTACACAATACATGCAGACAGGTATATGTTGTAGAAGGTTAACATGGAAAATTGTTGTCAGCGGAAAGAGGACCGCTGCAGCGGAATGCCAACCGCTGTCAGCGGAAAAATAGACGCTGCAGCAGAAAGTGGGGATCAGACTACCCACCTTCTGAAGTTGAAAAGTGCTGAGAGCGGAAACCTGGGCGCTGCCGCGGAAGTCTTACCGCTGTAGCGAAAAAACAAATGCGGTTGCGGAGTTGTTTTAGCCATTCTCTGAACCTCAATTCTGATGTCCGCGAAAAAGTAACTGCGACAGCGGAAAATGGACTGCTGACAGCGAAAAATGGATCGCTGACAGCGGAATTTTGGTCGCTGCAGCGGAAAAAGCATATTCAAAAATTCATTCAACTCAATAGTCCGCTGACCGCGGATTTTGGTTCGCTGCAGCGGAATTCATAATTTACGTGCACTAACCATTTTTTCACGGACTAGGGTTTATCAATCTTACAAAATTAGGAACTAATCAATTAAAATTGAACACCCCAGACCCTATTAGGAAACAAAAATTCACTTCCCATTCATTATTACCACTTGGTGAAGCATGTTGTGATTTAGGTCTATAATACCCCATCTAAAAAGCAAAAATTAAGAAGAAATAAACAAAAAAAATAAAAATCTACAATTCTAATCAAAAAATTGAACATACCACAAGTTAGATTTGATGTAGGATGATGACTTGTGATAAGTTGGTCTTTTACCAACTAATCTCCTCTTAATACTTAGGCTTTTGTATGATTCTTTTGAGAAACTAAGGCTTTTTCTGAGGTTTATTGGCATATTTCAGGTATAATATGATTTGGAGAAGATATGAAAGAAAACAAGTCAAAATATGTTAAAATTGGGAAAAATGGATTGCTGCTAGTTTTACTCCATGCAATCGCAGAGGGTTACATGCGATCGCATAAGTCCAAGATAACGAAGCTTTGCGAAGCATTAAAGCCTGGTCAGCGGCTGGTCAACTGACCTATGCGAACGCGTGACACTATACGCGACCGCGTACCTGGGAGAAAGTATTTACTGCGAATACAATTGTACTGACACGAACGCATATCATATTTTCTGGGAAAATTCTGGGCAGAAATGGTGTTTTACATTTTTTATCCCCAAACCATTGAAGACTCGACCTAGTAGATATTTTGGACAACTTTTACATCTTAGAAGAGATCTTTGGCTTATTTTCAGTCCTCAACACTAGAGAAGAACAAGTTTTGGAAGCTAGGGTTTGCACACACACTTGGGTCTTGAAGATTTGAAGCTTGTGGTTGAGAATTTCTTACCCATTTATGTTCATTTCTTCATTTCCTTGCTTTGTATTGAATATTTAAGTGTGTAGTATTTATTTCCAACACTTAATCTTGTTTATGGAAATATTCATGTATAAAGTGTGGATTAAATACCTTGATATGCTTATGTATTGAATGATTTTTATTTATTTATGAAGTGAGTTATTGTTTATTTAATTATTCTTGTTCTTTAATGCTTCTAAAAAGATTATCTAACCCTAGGACTCGCCCATTTACTTCGAATTAATTTTGGGAAAGATGATTTGAGGTTGGGAAAGATTAATTAACAACTTGAAGCTTTAACCCTCATTTTATAGATTCTACCTAGGAATAGGATTGAACTACTTGTAGCCATATCAGAGTGTGCTTAACCTTTTAATTGTGTTAGGGATAATTCAATTAGGAAGTCTTGTTGTCACGCCTCCCTTTTTTCCTCTCCTTTCGGATCAGTCAGGGTGTTTGACATTATTGGGATAACTCATTTCCTTTTGGGATAAGGGATATGAAGGATTTGGAGATTCACGACCTAACGAATTAAGGTGCGTTAGGTCACCTATTATGGGTCACTAATTGTACAATCAGAGATTGGGTAAGGGCTTGAAATTACTTCAAGGGGAAGGTGTTAGGCACCCCTCAAAGTCCACAACTGTGGTTCTCGGCCAAACAAACTTTGTGAATTAACATGTAGCAAATAAGTAGTCAAAGCATATACACATAAGGGTTTGAAAGAGATTCACAGTCCAAGCATACATATGTGATAAAAGTTAAAAGACTCACAGTCTAAGCACATATATGAAAGGACAGGGGAGTCCTAAGTTATTTATCCTATAGGATCACATCAATTCAATGCCCGGCAATCACTTCTCAGTGAGGGGCTACGCGTGACATTAGCGCACGGGTCATCATATCCATATCTACCCTTTACCCCACCCCTTAACAGTTATTTAAGCGAGTTTTATTTAATGATCTCTATGCGTGTTGTTACCCGTCCCTTCCTTGTGGTCCTGGAAGAGTTTAGGACCTCTAGATATAGGTAGTTCTAGACAAATCCCTAAGGCTTTTAAAAAGGATAAAATTCTAGGCGACAGGCAAGAACAAATAGGACTTAACAAATAAATACAGAAAAGTAGTTAAGAGGCCCAGATTTACCTCCATAGATAATGTACATAAGCAGCACGTCTCAAACACAAACAAGAAGTAGCTTTATTAGACAATGAGTTTTAATGCACAGAAATATGCAAACTTGTTTATAAAACCAACGACAGGGCCCTAATCAATTACCTATTTTTTTAGACATGTGAGCCTTTAGACAGTAAACGCAACCCAAAACAGTTTTCAGTTTATAGAGGTGGATTACCTAAGGCTTGCCTAGGCGTGGAATTGGAAGAACTGTTAACAGAGTTATTAGGAAGTTCAGAAACTGTTTGTACCTTAAAAGCATGTTGTTCTAGGTGATACGAATCTGAGAAGATATTGTTACCAATTTTATCAAAAGCATACATGATAATTATACGTGAGACTATTTTATACCTTTTCATGAATCAGTAGCTTAAACTAGGCGTGATTAAGCAAACGGAATCCTAGAGCATGGTGTCTAATATGCACACACAAATGCAGAATTGTTAACACATAATTCAGAATGCACAGAATTCCTAAGTCATGATTTCTAAATGCACAAAGAATTACAGGATGGTTGAAACATGATTTATTTTTGAATGCGCAAGGGTAACAACTTTTATATTAACGTTGTTTACTGTCCTAGGAGCATGATTTCTAAGTGATAGGTGTAAACATAGATTAGTGACGTATGATATGTTGAAGCAGTAAAGATAAAGTCCTAGGAACATGATTTTTAATGCATGCTTGGCATGTTTTGGATGAATATATTAGTCCTAAACATGGATTCTAATGCATATAGAAATGATATAAAGCCTAGAACATGATTTCTACCCAATGGAATTAGCAGAACTATGTAGCTACCCCTCCCCATTTCACTAGCCATCCCAAATATTTGTTTACAGTAACTATTACAGACCAGCAGGTGAATAAATTACATAAATAGGTTTAAAAAAAGAAGTTAAACTATAGGGAGCCTGAAGCAGGCCCAAATGTACCAAACTTTCCATAGCCTCAAATGCCAAAGTCATAGCCAGTCTCATGTCCGGGTGCGTCAGAGTACCCTAAGGACCTTAAGGATCCCGGGAAGTGCTCACACCCAGATTTCATAACAGGAACTGAGTAAGTGCAGTGTGGAAGGGCCAGCTCCAGTGTGTCAGAGTTCAGAGGGATCACACAAGGATCCCAAGGCAGTCACATACTGGAGTGGCAGAACCTTAGGACTTAAGAATAAAGTGAGAGTGCTTGACATAGTTTTGAAAAGGTGTTGATATGAAAACAGTACTGAAAATGACTCATTTAAGTAAAGAAGTCTTATAAAAATAGGAGTTGTTTGGAAGTAAAATAGTTTGAACAAGGATAGTAGAAACACTTAAGGAACAGACAACAAACAACTCATAACAAACAGGTTCCTCACTACATGATTCATACAAGGGAATTGGGTTATGGAGACACATAATACACATAGTGAACATATAATAAACAGAAGTCTTTTGTAATTAAAGAGTAGCTAACAGTGCAAACAGTAAGGTCTACCAAAACTAGGTAAACATGTGGAAACACATGCACAAATAGGATAGAATCGGGTTAAAACATGCTATAAAGGGGATAAACAAATTCATAAACATGTTGATCCTAGGTTGAATTAGGGCAGAACTAATATGCTAAGTGAAAGCATGCTAACTACATATTGAAAAGCTTCAGAATATCAGACATAGAATAGTAATCAGCAAATTACAGCAGTAAGAAAACACATTGAATTTGGAACTTGGATTTAAATCAGAACATACCAGTTAAGGAGAGTAGACACAAAGTGAAGAGCAGTAAAGTGCAATAATTAGCCTTGGCTTACAGCCGGCTAATTCTATTGAAGCAGCAAGTAGCAAGAAATAGCAAAAATGTTTTATTTAAGTGTGAGAGAGAGTTTGAACCAGTGAGTTCGTTCCGTTTGAATGAAAAGAGAAAGAGTATATATAATAGTTTAAAAACCGTGTAAATAAGGCAAGAATAGTAATTGAAGAACTCATAATCAATTAAAATAAAATCAATCCAAGTTTTCCCCTTAATTAAGGGAGTCATTTCAAACGGCAAAAGATAGGAAGCAAGTTAAGGAAAGAAATCACATAGCTGGAGTATTACAAATAAGGAAAGACTTCAAACAATACAGGTATAGAACATGTAATTAGACTTAGGTTCATAAAGTTTTAATTAAGGAAATAGCAGTAGGTATCAATTAACAATATAGTCAATCACATAATAAGGTACATAAATAATTTAAAGATGGTAAACGAAAATAGGAAGAAGTAGTCGAAAAAGGAAATCAGGGATTCAAAGAATCGGAAAATAATATTAATATTAAGGGAAACATTATAGACTTTCCATGAATACCAAGTAAACTGAGTATAACCACAAAGAGACAAATCAGAAACCCTAATAAGATATTGTTGGGGTAAAATCATAAAATATTCTAATTAGTCGAAACATATTCATGGACATCAAACACACACATAGCAGAATCGACAAGCAAGAATAAACTCAAGATTATAACATAGTATTAAAACTGGGGTTTTAATAAACAAATTAGGACTAAAAAGAAACTTAACAAAAGGTCGTTTAAACATATACGAATCAGAGAACAACATTAAAAAGACCAGAAATATGTTTTGAAGAAGAGTTCCAGAAACCCTAATGGGAAAACGAAGCGACGCTTTTCAAAAATCTAAAGGTTGTTCATAAAAACGAGCGAAAATAGTTCAGAAAACCTCAGATCTGTTACCGATCTAAGAGGTGCAGGAAAAGAGAATAGGGTTTTCTAGAAAGTAACTCAGAAATAGAGAGACCGACTTAGAAACCCATATGTTTAGCCGAGAAATATGAAGATCTTACTCAATCGGGCCATGGTGGCCTGATAACGGCGAGAAAAGGCCCATGGGGTGAGTGAACGGCCACTGGTCCCTTGAGGACCTCAGAGATGGCATGAATCCCGGTTATAGGAGAGCCATTAGGGCTAGGAGTAGTGGTGAGCCACCATTATTACCGGCGAGCAAGCAGCCAGCGAGTGGAAGCCATAGTTAGGGCAGCGAGAGTTTTGAGAGAGAATGAGAGGAGTGACGACACGTGAGTGATGAGAGAAAGAGGGGTTTGGGGGGTATATGTTTAGGTTAATTAAGGAAAGAACGAATCTGGGCCGTTGATAAAAATTGATCAATGGCCAAGCTTTAATCAGCATTGGGTCAGGTAGGATTTAAGGATTGGGCCTGGGTATTTGGGCTGGTCTAATTAAGGGTTTGGGCTGGTTTAGTAAGGGGTTGGTTGATTAATTTAGGCTAAAATTGAAATAGAAATGGGCTATTTGTTAAATACCAAGATAATTTAATTAAATAATTTTATAAAATAATTACTAATTATAAAAATGAATTCTATGCATGGAAATAATTTAAAAATGATTATTTGGTATTTAAAAATATAAAGAACTAATTTCTAGTGAAAAAATAGTACAAAGCCAAAATGTGCCAATTTGGCTATTTATGAGATAATTTGGTCTTAATAAAACCATAAACAATAAATTAAATCAAGAAATATTTTTAAAATGATTTATGATACAATTTTTAATTATTTATTGAAAATAAAATGCTAGACAAATTAATAAAATGTGGAAAAATTATGGAAAAATATCATTTGATATTAATGCATGATTTTGAAGATATATATGCAATTTTAAAATATTTTGGAGAAATTGGGTATCAACAGTTGTCCCTCTTTGCCCGGAAAGGATGAAAAAGTTGTCGGCTAAAGATATGATGGCCAATTTTGACCGAGTGAAAATGGTTTGAGAGATTTAGGCTGCACCCTAGCTTCTGAGCTGCCTACATATCCCTGGTTTTACAGGAATCATGTCGTATGTAGTTCCGGATTCATCGGCGAAACATACTGGTGAAGTCATCACAATAACGGACGCACCATCTAGGGATGGGCGAATAAACGGTTTACGGGGGAGATCAGGTTTGATATAGTCGAGGGAACTGGAGCGGGATCGCTCCTGCTGGGATAGCCATTGCTTGCTAGGTTACCTGCAAATAAGATTACTACAAGCATATATTGTGCATAAATTTAAACATGATGCAGGTTCCCTTTGGACTATGAGAATTGTCTTCGGACGGTTAGGGATGACGTCTTCAGACCATGATGTCCTGGGCCATGAATCGTTTGATGAGAGATTCGCAGGCCATGAGATGATGTTCTCGGGCCATGAAGATGGTGCCTCCTAACTATGACGCCTTTGAATAATGATATGCAAAGCTGAGAGAGATCCTCATGCCATAACATGGCGTCTTCCGGCTATGAGGATGATGACTTTAGACTATGAAGCCTTTGGACGGGTTGGCGATATTTCAGCCCATGAGATGCAATAATATGATGTCGACAAGACAAGGCTTAGTCTTGCGAATTGGAGGGCAGAGCTTAGCCCGAAAAAGGAGCAAAGTGGATAATACTTGAGAGACAGCGCTTAGTCTCGGTAAAAAGTAAATTGGAGGTAGAGCTTAGCCTCATGCAAGTACGGAGACAGAGCTTAGTCTCATGCAAATGAAGGCAGAGATTAGCCTTATGTAGATGGAGGCAGAGCCTAGCCTCATGCAGATGAAGGCAATGATTAACCTTATGCAGATGGAAGGAAGAGATTAGCCTGATGCAGGGGAAGGCAGAGATTAGCCTTATGCAAAGAAAGGTAGATATTAGTCTTATGAAAATGAAGGCAGAGATTATCCTTATGCAAATGTGGAGGCAGAGCTTAACCTCATGCAAGATGCGGGACAAAGCTTAGTCCCATGTAGATGAAGGCAGAGATTAGCCTTATGCAAATGGTGGCAGAGTTTAGCCTCATGCACGTGTGGAGGTAGAGATTTACCTCATGCAAAATGCGGGACAGAGCTTAGCCCCATGAAAAGAAGGAATAGATTAGCCTTATGAAAATGTGGAGGTAGAGATTAACCTCATGCAAGATGCGGGACAGAGCTTAGCCCCATGTAAAGGAAGGCAGAGCTTAGCCTTATGCAGAAGAATAAATAGCAAATGGTAGCAGAGTTTCTTAGATAGTAGCATATTTGACATTGTGATAGTTGTGAGGATTGTGACTATGGAGCATGTTTATTCTTTGTGCTGATAGAAAATTTCGGCAATTGCAACTGTTTGAGAATTGTGACTTCGAAACATGTTTATCCTTTGTTCCCGCATCCAAAGAAAAATCGTGAGTTCTGTAGATGAGGAGATTGATTCGTTCTCCCGCTGGCTTTGCTTGATTCGTCCTTCTTGGTCTGATGATCCTATTCAAATCATCGGGGTAGCGTTTGCTAAACAGAGGTATTTTATAAGCAAGCATGCATGATTTTGTAAAGACATAGTAAAAATATGTTTTTAGAAATTTAGATCAACTAACGATTGTGGCACGGTCCGGGACATTGCAACCTCTCATGCTATGGAAATTTGAGGGTCCTCCTCAAAATTCTGCCCCAGTTTCCAATTGCGGGGAAAATGAGATTTTTATTGATTTGTGACCGAACCCATAGAGCTGCCTACGTATCCCCTCTTAAACGGGAATCAGGTCAGGCGTATTTCAATTTACATCATTTGAGAAAAGCATAAAGGATTACATATAGTATCGCTTGACTACATCTGAATTGATTGATTTTGGCCAGACTTCTCCGTCCATTTCTGCAAGTATAAGAGCTCCTCCTGTCGATACCCGGTGAACCATATACGAGCCTTTCCAGTTGGGAGAGAATTTCCCTTTGGCTTCATCTTGATGTGGGAAGATCTTCTTTAACACCAGCTACCCCGTTGTGAACTGTCTTGGCTTGACTCTTTTGTTGAAGGCTCTGGACATTCTGTTCTGATAAAGTTGTTTGTGACACACTGCATTCATTCTTTTTCCGTTTATGAGGTCTAGTTTCTCATAACGGCTCCTGATCCATTCTGCGTCGCTGAGCTCAGCTTCTTGTATGATCCTTAAGGAAGGAATCTCCACCTCAGCAGGAATAACAGCTTTTGTACCATAAACCAGTAAGTAAGGAGTTGCCCCATTTGATGTGCGGACTGTGGAGTGGTATCCCATTAGAGCGAATGATAACTTTTCGTGCCAATTTGTGTTTTTCTATCATCTTTCTCAATATCTTCTTGATGTTCTTGTTGGCGGCTTCTACAGCTCCATTCATCTGAGGTCTATAGGAAGTAGAATTCTTGTGCTTGATTTTGGAAGTCTCGCACATGGCTTTCATCAAATCACTGTTGAGATTGGAGTCGTTGTCGATGATGATTGACTCTGGAACTCCGAATCGACATACAATACGTTCGCGGACAAAGTCTTCCACGACTTTCTTAGTCACCGCTTTGTAAGATGTTGCTTTGACCTTGGTGAAATAATCAATAGCTACCAAGATGAACCTGTGTCCATTTGAGGTTGTAGTCTCGATTGGTCCAATGACGTCCATTCCCCATGTGGTGAATGGCCAAGGTAAGCTTGTTGCATTGAGCTCATTTAGGGGGTACTTTTATCATATCTTTATGTACCTGACATTGATAGCATTTCCGAACGTACTGGATGCAGTCCGTTTCCATGGTTATCCAGAAATAATCGGCTCTGAGTATCTTCTTTGTTAAGACAAAACCATTCATATGTGGGCCGCAGGTCACAACATGTATCTCTTCAAGTAGTTTGGAGGCTTCCTTTGCATCGACACATCTCAATAATCCCAAATCGGGAGTTCTCCTATACAGGGTTCCTCCGTTGTGGAAGAAACTGTTGGACAATCTCTGAAGCGTGCGTTTCTGAGTATGATTTGCATGCTCTAGATATTCTCCCTTTGTCAAGTATTCCTTGATGTCGTGGAACCATAGTTTTCCATCCTCTTCTTCTTCAACATGGGCACAATATGCCGGCTAGCTATGGATCTTTACTGGAATAGGGTCAATGAAGTTCTTATCTGGATGCTGTATCATGGATGATATAGTGGCCAGTGCATCAACAAACGTGTTCTGAATTCTGGGGAAGTGCCACAATTCCATCTTCTTGAACCTCTTTCTCAATTCCTGCACATGGTGCAGATACGACAGTATCTTGGAATTCCTGGTAGCCCATTCTCCTTATACCTGGTCTATTAGCAAGTCTGAGTCACCAATTACCAGCAGCTCCTGAATATTCATGTCAATGGCCATGTTGAGCCCTAGGATGCAGGCTTCATACTCTGCCATATTGTTAGTGTAGGGGAATTTGAGTTTAGAAGATACCGGATAATGTTGGCTGGTTTCTGATACCAGGACAACTTCAATGCCGACTCCTTTGAAATTCGTTGCTCTATCAAAGAATATTCTCCAGCTGTCATAGGATTCTGCAATGTCTTCTCCTATGAACAACACCTCTTCATCGGAAAAATACATTTTCAGGGGTTCGTATTCTCCGTCCACCGGGTTTTCAGCAAGATGATCTGCCAATGCCTGTCCTTTGACCGCTTTTTGAGTCACATCGACGATGTCGAACTCACTCAGCAGGATTTTCCACTTGGCCAGCTTGCTAGTGGGCATGGGCTTCTGAAATATATATTTCAAGGGATCCATCCTTGATATGAGGTATGTTGTGTAGGCACAGAAGTAGTGCCTCAGCTTCTGGGCTACCCAGGTTAGAGCACAACAGGTACGTTCCAGTAGAGAATATCGTGTCTCATATGGAGTGAACTTCTTACTTAGATAATAGATAGCCTATTCCTTTTGTCATGTCTCGTCGTGCCCAGAACGCAGCCGAAAGCTCCATCTAGCAGTGCAAGGTAGAGTATCAAGGGTCTACCTAGCTCTGGTGGTACCAAGAATGGCGGTGTTGATAAGTACTCCTTGATTCTGTCGAAGGCCTTTTGACAATCCTTGGTCCATCTGGTCACATCATCTTTCTTTAACATCTTGAATATTGGTTCACATATGATCGTGGACTGGGCTATGAACCGGCTGATGTAGTTAAGGCGTCCCAGAAAACTCATTACATCCTTCTTATTTCTTGGTGGTGGCAACTCCTGGTTTGCCTTGACCTTTGATGGATCCAAATCTATTCCTCGGCGGCTAACGATGAACCCAAGCAATTTTCCAGCGGGAACCGCGAATGCACACTTGGCGGGGTTCAACTTCGGGTTGTATTTCCGCAATCTGTCGAAGAACTTTCTCAGATCTACTATATGATCGGTGGCTTTCTTGGACTTAATGATGACATCGTGCACATACACCTTGATCTCTTTATGTATCATGTCATGGACGATGGTGGTCATAGCCCTCATGTAAATAGCCCCAACATTCTTTAGGCCGAATGGCATCATCTTGTAACACTATACTCCCCACGGCGTAATGAGTGTCATTTTCTCAGTGTCTTCTTTGTCCATCCAGATCTGATGGTAACCGGCGAAACAATCCACAAATGATTGGAGTTCATGTCTGGCACAATTGTTAATCAAGATGTGTATGTTTGGAAGGAGGAAATCATCCTTTGGACTGGCCCGATTAAGATCCCGGTAGTCGACACAAACCCTAACCTTTCCATCCTTCTTGGGCACTGGCACGATGTTAGATAACCATGTTGGGTATTCAACCACCGTGAGGACCTTTGCGTTGATTCAGTGACCTCCTCCTTGATTTTCAGACTCATATCAGGCTTGAATTTCTGGAATTTCTACTTTACTGGTAGGCACATTGGATTGGTGGGAAATTTGTGAGCCACAATGGACGTACTTAGTCCAGTCATGTCATCGTACGACCATGCAAATATGTCTTCATATTATTTTAGGAATTGCGTGTATTCTTCTTTCTCTGTGACAGGTGGATGCTGATGCGAATTTATTTGATAGTCTCTGAATCTCACAGGTTGATTATCTCAGTTTTGTCTAGATTAGATTTAGGTCTGTTTTTAAAATCCTCTACTTTTCTGACAATTTCATCGGGTATGACATCCTCTTCTTCTGAATCAATGTCCTTTTGTTGCGTTGTCTCATTGCATGTCACAGTCATTGGTTCATCAAGACAGGAAATAGTAATTTTGTATAGATAAAAGTATGAGAAAAAATGATAGTAATAAATATCAATTCATTAAAACATAAAAGCGATTTTTGATAATTTAAACGAACGTTTTGGAACATTGGAGATTTTATTGGAAAACAAAAATGCGAAAAGGAAATCAGTAGCAAAAAAATAAAATAAATAATGCTTGTTCAGCCTTGTTATCCCGGGACTCGTCGGGCCCTAGATGGTTTGACAGTCCAGCTCTTGAGGAATGATCCTTTGCTCACGGCTTGGATGGAAGGGCCTTCCTCCTCCCCTCCTCGAGAATAACACAACAGTCCATATCTTCATCTTCCAGGAATAGATTCTTCAAGGCTGCTAGTGCTTCTTCTTAACCTAATTGAGAAGATGAAGAGGCGCGGGCAGGATGAATCCAGGCAGAATAAAGAGAATATTCAGAGATCTTTAATTAATGATCCAAACGTTACATAACTTTCACGCAACAGTTATGGTTAATCATTGTATTAATGCTCAATTACTGAAAAGGGCAAACGTTATATTAAGAAATTCCCTATATAAGGGAGTAAAATATAACTTGTAAGGACACATTCGAACTACTATTGCAATATATTTATTTTTTGCGCATATTACTGCTTACCAATTACAAATTTACTTACAATTATTAGCTTATTTTTTGGTTATTAGAAACCCGTGTTCTTCTTAAAATAGCTTTGACAAAGAATCTAATTCTTTGGTTAAACAGATTGGTTCCGTTGTCGGGAATCTGATAATCTTTGTTTACTTTCAAACCACATTCTTTGAATTATGTCGAACGCCAATGACAACAATCAACAGAGAATTGGAACTCCAGTTCCATCACCTTCAGGAACCCCACGGGGCTCAAGGGAGCATTCCCCAGATAGATCCACAGCTCAAAACAATAATAACAATGCAAATGAACAAACGGGAGAACAAGATCAGGTGAAGCAAATGGTTGGTGAATACGTGACTCAAGCTTTACAAGCTTTCATGAGAGGATTACCAGCTGCATCACCTACGCCACCTCCTAACAACACTGTAACTGTGGAAAACTCACAATCTGGGTTAGCAAACTCAGGAAGCGGAGGCGCTCTAAATGAGTCCCTTGAATCGAGACCAAGTATGTCCAATAACCCAGAATTACAATCTTTATTACTAACCTTACAGAAACAGGTGAAGGAACAAAACGATCGGATTGAGCAAATCCGGGAAGTACCACCTGTCATTAAAGGCATTGATGTTGATAGATATTCTCAACAACCTTGGAAGCCAAGTGCAACACCCTTGCCTATCCCCAAGAAATTCAAAATGCCTGATATTCCCAAGTATGACGGGACAACCGATCCACGTGATCATGTTACTGCTTTTACCACTAGAGTAAAAGGCAACAACCTGACTAAACAAGAAATTGAGTCAGTCCTAGTGAAGAAGTTCGGATAAATACTCACCAAAGGAGCATTAACATGGTATTCCCTTCTACCCGAAAATTCTATTGAATTATTTGCTGATCTTGCAGATTCTTTCATAAAAGCGCATTCCGGTGCACAAAAAGTCGAAAAAAGAATGGAAGACATATTCAAAATAAAACAAGGAGACGCGGAGTTGCTTCGTGAATTTGTAGACAGATTTCAACGAGAAAGAATGCTGCTACCAAAGGTACCTGACAATTGGGCAACCATGGCATTTGCAAGCAATTTAAATGATAGGAGTTCTAAAACCACGAGGAGACTCAAGGAAAGCTTGAGGGAATCCCCAGCCACAAAATGGAACGACGTCTATTACAAGTATAACACTAAGCTACGAATAGAAGAAGACACCATTGCTCAATCAAAAGCTGAAGATCAAACCAGTTCCAGACGCTCCGAACCAGAAAAGAGAACAGGTAAAAACAGGTACGACGCTTATATGGGACCTTCGGGGCGAGAAACTTATCCCAGGTTTGAAAATGTCCGGTCAGAATATAGACCATCAAATAGAGATACGTGCTCATCCTCATCAAGATCCAGAAAGGATCGCGATGAACAAAGCAGAGGTAGTACAAGAATTGGAGACCACAACTTCAATGTAAGTACTTCTGAACTAATCAAAGTACTGAGAAATATGGGTGATAAGGTTCGATGGCCAAAGAAATGAGGTCGAACCCAAATAGAAGGAATCCATACTTCTGGTGTGAATTCCATAACGACCATGGACACAGAACGTCGGATTGCAGATTTTTGCAAGGTGAGGTAGAACAATTATTAAAACAGGGCTATCTAACAGAACTATTTAGTGAAAAAGGAAAGCAGGCATACATGAAGAACATGCAAGAGCCCCTGAAACCACCATCTCCAAAGAGAACGATGAACGTGATACATGGAGGTGAGGAGGTAAACGGAGTAATCTGACAAAGAACCACAAAATTCACAATTACACAGGGGAAGCGGATTTGTGAAGACTTGGAAGAAGACAATATATCATTTGACGATGCAGATATCAACGGACTAATGCTTCCACACAACGCCGCACTGGTAATATCCCTACTTATATATGATACTAACGTAAAAAGAGTGTTGATTGATCCAGGTAGCTCAGTCAACATCATTTTTTTGAGAGTTGTGGAAGAAATGCTAATGAAGGATCAAGTAATCCCAAAAGCACGAGCCTTATCCGGGTTTGACAACTCTACGGTCATAACAAAAGGGGAAATTGAGCTTAGAACTTATGCAGAGGGAGTAATCAAAATTACTAGATTACAAGTCGTCGATACTAACATGGCCTATAACGTAATCATGAGGAGACCATGGATCCATGACATGAAAGCTATTCCATCTACCTTACATAAGGTAATTAAGTTCCCTTCTAAATGGGGAATTCAACATATTCGAGGCGATCAGCAAACCTAAAGGAATATAAATTCCGTAGCATACTCTAACAAAAATGAAGAAGCGGAGAAATCAAAAGACGAAAGATATCGTTCAAGTAGGACAAGAGAAACTGTTATTCAAACAGGTACGGAAGCAACTGTTAATAAGACGGGTACAGGAGAAACTGTTGTTCAAATAGGTGCGGAAGAAGGTAACCACGAGAGGTGAACCAAGTCACCTCGGAAGAAGTATCAAAACATGCGGACATGGATTCAAGACCTGATGTCATTCAGGAACAAGAAGAGGGCGAGCATATCAAAACGACTAGGAAGGAGCTCGAAGCTGTTCCACTATTTGAGCAGAAGCTCGAACAAAAATTCCACATTGGCACGAGGCAAAGCCCCATCAGAAGAGGTAAGTTAGTTGAATATTTAAAGGCTAACGCAGATTGCTTTGCTTGGTACCATTCAGACATGACAGGTATTCCTCCGGAAGTGATGACTTATAAATTCAATGAAGATCCATCCTTTGTGCCTGTCAAGAAAAAGAAAAGAAAGCAAGGACCATTCAAGAACCAAGTGATTGACGAAGAGGTATAGAAACTCTTGAAAATTGGTTCGATTCGTGAGGTAAAATAAAAATAAAATAAAAAAAATGGATTTGGGCTGCCAAAGTGGAGCCCAAAAATCAATCACTTAGCATATGCAGATGACACTATAATTTTCTCCTCTTCTAACCCAAGGTCGCTGAGGCTAATTATGCAAGTCCTACATTCTTATGAAGCAGCATCAGGTCAGCTGGTTAATAAAGCTAAGTCCGCCATCTATATGCATCACCTACATAATGGGGAGGTAAGTAGGAAGGTGGAGAGGATTACAGGGATAGGGAATAAGGATTTTCCTTTTACCTATTTAGGCTGCCCTATTTTTTATGCAAGAAGAAAATGGATTACTATCAAGACTTGATGAAAAAGGTGATGGACAAGCTACAGTCCTGGAAAGGCAAACTATTATCCATTGGGGGTAGAGCTGTTCTGATTGCTAATGTCCTACAATCTATGCCAATCCACCTGCTATCAGCTGTAAATCCTCCTAAGAATGTAATTAATAGGCTGCATAAAATCTTTGCTAAATTCTTTTGGTGCAGTGATATAGGAGGAAACACAAGGCATTGGGCATCATGGACTACCCTATGCATGCCAACAGATGAAGGTGGGATTGGCTTTAGATCATTGCATGATGTGGCTAATGCTTTGTTTTGTAAATTATGGTGGAATTCCAGGGCTAAGCCTAGCTTATGGAGTTCTTTTATGAGTCAGAAATATTGTAAAAAGCTTAATGCAGTAGTGGTTCCCTGGAGAGATGGATCACATGTGTGGAGAAAAATGATTGAGTGTAGAGAACTGATAGAGCACCAGATTTATTGGAAACCAAGAATGGGATCTTCTCTTTTTTGGTTTGACAATTGGACTGGGTTGGGAACCTTACACTTTCTAGTACCTCAGGATTTCCCTATTGATGAAGATGTACAAAATATCTACGAATTGGTGGAACAGGGTGCATGGAGACAAAGTAGACTATTAGAGCCGTTGCCTGAAGACTTAGCTAGACACATAATAGACAATATCCCAGTACCAGACATGCACACAACATTGGATACACCATATTGGATGCTTGAAAGTAGAGGGCAATTTTCAGTAAAATCAGCATGGGAATACATTAGAAGAAGGGATTATCAGAGGGAGGCATATAGAATGATTTGGGTCAAAGGGCTACCTTTCAAAATTTCCTTCTTTATGTGGAAAGTTTGGAAGGCAAAGCTACCTTTGGATGATTTTATGAGAAGGTTGGGGTACTTTATGCCCTCCAGATGTTGGTGTTGTGCACAGCCAACTGAAGAGACTTTGGGACACTTGTTTTTCACTTCAAATGCAGCCTCAACAGTGTGGAAATATTTTTTATCTAGGGCAGGAGTAAGGGTAGAGGGGCTAAATTTGCACCAGGCAATTACCAGATGCTGGACAGCCCAAATGTTACCAAGGATGAAGCCAATTATGCAAGCATTACCATCATGCATTGTTTGGGAACTTTGGAAGAGGAGAAATAGTTGGAAATATGGAGATGTTGTGTCTGTTAATAGAGTGATCTATCAGGTGACAACAACAATTCAGGAGCTTGTGCATGTAAGGAAACTTGGGTTAAGGGTTCCTCACAGGTGGCATGAGATACTGACACTACTGCAGAACTACACACCAAGGCTGAAATTTGAGAAGGTGCTATGGGAACTACCAGAAGATGGATGGATAAAAGTGAATACAGATGGTGCTTGCAGAGGTAACCCTGGAAGAAGCTCTATTGGATTCTGTTTGAGAGATGAAAGAGGTGACCTCATATATGCAAGTGGAAGTGAGATTAATGAAGGATCAAATAATGAGGTTGAGGCATCAGCTATCCTGGAGGCTTTGAGAATGTGCAGGGAGATGGACTACTATTAAATATGGCTGCAGACTGATTCATTGATCATTAAAAATGTTGTGGAAAGAGTCTGGGAACCTCCTTGAAACATAGTTCATCAAATGGAGGAAATCTGGACATAGTTCATCAAATGGAGGAAATCTGGAGACTTAAGGAAGAGTGCAGCCTTAGAGTAACACATATCTATAGAGAGGGCAACAGGCTGGCAGATCACCTGACTAATTATGCATTGGATCATGGAAATCTAGAGTGTCAAGGGTTTTGGGAGTTGGATACAATGGGTAGAAGGATACTTAATGATGACAAGGGACAATGTACATATCTAAGAGTAAGAGTGGCAAGAAATTGATGACAATTATGAGGAGATGCAGCTGGAGTAATAGGGGACAGGAGGATACTTATTATCATGTTCATACCTGTAAAGGGGAGAGCATGGTAACACAAGGTTTTACTAACATTGTTTGCTTTTTTGCAGGTACCAAAGTCAAGTGGTTGTCCTATGACCTAAGGAAACTCCTATTGGTGGTATTAATGTTTTAAATTCATTCCAAGGGAGGGACTGAGGGACTAGACAAATACTTGATAGCAGGGAGACATCAAAAGATGATTGTACATAATCCTATAATGCTCAGAAAGTCTAATCGAATTGAGCATGACAGGGTTACTGGACAGCTGAACAAAACAAATGGGGACTGGTCAAATTTGTTTGAGCCAACTTACCAAGGCAAGAAAGGGGTTGATACTATACTGGGGCTCACAACAAAATTGGCCAGGTCCAGCAGTAATGATCAGCAGTATTCACAAGTATGGAAGACAAGGAGACATAGGGTGATTCACAAACTGCCCAGAATGTTTAATCGAAATGGGCAACAATACACAAAATCAGGGAAGTTAAGAAGACATAAGGTGACTGGGTGGGGAGAGATATTATGGATACAGAATAAGACAGGCTGGAAGAAACCTAATAAGCTGCCCAGAAGTAGCAGCAGCTGGGATAGGCATACAAGCAGCAAACCAGGATCACAGAAAGACACAAAACAGGATCAGGAAACCAAACACCAAGCAAGGAGCATAATTACTAGATGGGGGGAAAAGGGGAGACAAGCAAGAGATAGGGCAACAAAAAACATATATATATTACTGCCTAGAATGTTTAAACGAAATAGGCAAAAACATAAAACAAGAAGCTATAAGGTGGATGCAAGGAAGATGTACATTATAAAGAAGAATAAGGGGGATAGAGAAGAGGGGTCACAAATGAAACATGATAGAACAAATAAGAGTAGCAAACAAACATCAGACCTTTATGTACAATTCAGCAATGAAGAGTACATGAAGGTCTGTATTTATACTAACCATGTTTTCTTTTTTGCAGGTATAAACATTGAAAGCATAATATGGCACCAATTACAACCCTTAAGGGTGTTTTCTCAAGCACTAGGGGGAGGAAAAATTACACGCATATGTGAGAAAAGCACACAATGGAAACAGACAATAGAGAGCAGTCAATGGGAAATTTTTGAACAAAAATACAAAGAAGGAGCAGTACCTGAGATTTGGTCAGCAAGAAGAACACAGAGGTTAAGCTACAGGGGTGAATCAGCTGGATTTTACCTCAAGAACATGATACCACAAGAAATAAAAGCAGTGAGGAAATGGAAAGTGCCAGGATACAGCAGGAAAGTAACAAATAACCACATATTGAGGTACGTACCAGTTCATCGGCATAGATTTGGAACACTCGAAGCCATGGATGTCGATGTGAAGCAGCTCGGGCAGGTGAGTGAAAAAATAAGAAGAATCAAAGGGGTGAGGAAATGGGAACAAACACGACATAGCAGAGAGGAAACACATAACCTCAGATCGAAATACTTACCAGCTCGTCGGACCGGAGCTGGAACAACAGCAGCCATGGATGTCGACGTGAAGCTACTAGGGCAAGGGAGTGGGAAAATACAAAGAATCAAAAATGCGAGGAAATGGAAAAAAGCATAATATCAACAGAAATGAAAGAATGGAGCTCAGATTGAGACACTTACCATCTCACTGGAATGGAATCGCCACAGTCGTGAAAGAGGAACTAGGGCAAGGGAGTGAGAAAATATAGAGAATCAAAGATGTGAGGAAATCGGAATAGCTAAATATCATCAAAAATGAAAGGATGGAGCTCAGAATCAGACTCTTACCAACACTTGAGAGTGGAATCGCCACAGTCGTGAAGGAGCTAGGTCAAGAGAGTGAGAGATTAGGAAAGTGTAAGGCGAGGGAAATGAAATGGCTAAGTCTGGAGGCTTCTAGACGTATGAGAGTCACGTTTGGGCCTTTAAAACAATATGGGCTCAGACAATGGGGACAAGGCGAATGTGGCTACGACTGCAACAACAAAATACAACTGAATGCGGCTATAGGTGATAGAGTATTAAACGAAATAAGGGGATGCTGTGCATATTGGGCTACACAATGCAAATTAAATAAAGGGCCTGCAGTGCAATTAATTGGAAGGGAGCATGGCTATGGAATCCAACGAGTTACTGGGCCTAGTGGGCCAAGTCATACAGAAAAATTATGGGAATCAAAGCGGATCAATGGACATGCAACTTTAATTAGTGCTATAGGGCTTCATCTTTTATGTAGGCCATATACTAGTATATTAGATCTTATTAGTAGTCTATTCATTTGTGATATCAAATTTGGGCCTCACAAGCCCAATTTTGATAATAAGTATTATGTATTCTCATGGATTATCATCCTAATTAGTAGGACAACAATTAGTCTTTGTTTATTTTTATTTATTATAAATAAAAACAACTATCAGGCACACAACCTGGTAGTATAATTTGCTTTTTTAAAAAAAGGCTGGTGACCAAGATGTTCCAAGAAAATCTGGGGGAAACGATGGAGGTATACATTGATGACATGCTGGTAAAATCAACACAAGTGAAATATCACTTCCAACATATTTCAATTACCTTTGAAATCTTGCGCAGGTATAACATGAAACTAAATCCAGAAAAATGCGCCTTTGGCGTAGAATCGGGTAAGTTTTTGGGTTTCCTTGTTTCGAACAGAGGAATAGAAGTAAATACTGCTCAAATTAAAGTTATTGATGAGATACCTAATGTACTTACGAGCAAAAAGGAAGTTCAGCGACTAACAGGAAGGATTGTAGCCTTAGGAAGATTAATTTCTAGGTCTTCGAAGAAGAGTTTTAAATTCTTTTCCGTTCTTAAAAAGCAAAATCGGTTCGAATGGATTAAGTAATGTCAACAGGCTCTCAAAGATCTGAAGTCCTATCTATCAAAACCCTCTTTGCTATCTAATCCAAAAGAGGGGGAGAGGGTGTATGTCTATCTTGTTGTTGCAGAAATTATCGTAAGTGTAGTACTGGTAAGAGAAGACAAAGGTAAACAATCTCCAATTTATTATGTAAGTAAGTCTTTATTAGATGCTGAAACTAGGTATCCACATCTAGAAAAATTAGCCTTAGCTCTAATCATGGCAGCTAGAAAATTAAGGCCATACTTTCAATGTCATCCAATCATTGTTGTGACCTCATACCCGTTGAGAAATATTTTGCATAAACAAGAATTATCAGGAAGATTAGTTAAATGGGCAATAGAATTAAGCGAGCATGATATAATATATCAGCCTAGAACTGCAATAAAGTCTCAAATTTTAGCTGATTTCGTCGCTGATTTTAATACTAGCATAATCCCTGAAGTGGAAAAAAAGTTACAACTCTTTAATGGGGCTAATCCAAGAATATGGACCTTATTTACTGACGGCTCCTCTAATGTGAAAGGAGCTGGTTTGGGAATTGTTTTAATATCACTTACGGGTGAAACGTTACGACAAGCTATTAAATGTTATCCCATAAGTAACAATGAAGCAGAGTACGAAGTTATCATTGCAAGGCTTGGAATGGCACGAGAGCTCTCAATCGAGCAAATCGTGATCAAAAGTAACTCTCAACTAGTGGCGAACCAGATGCAGGGCCTTACACCGCTAGAGAGGCTCGAATGCAACATTACCTGGAAAAGGCATGAGACCTGATGAGACAATTCCAGTCATGGAAAGTTTTGCAAATACCCAGGGAGGGAAATGCAGAAGCGGATGCATTAGCTAACCTCACAGGAGTTGCGAAAGTGACAAATAAAGACAATGCAATTGGCGTACACCTATTTCATTCAACAATCGACCAGGATAAAAATGAGGTAACATTTACCATTTAACCTGGGATTGAAGAAGCGAAATTTTAAACTTTTTGCAGAATGGCATCGTACCCGAGGACACGAAAGAAGCTCAAGTGCTTCACCGAAAAGTTGCACGGTACTGCCTCATTCGTGACACATTATACCGCAAAATGTTTGGGGGTCCCTTAGCTAAGTTCCTCGGACCCAATCAAACAGAGTTCGTTATGAAGGAGGTGCACGAAGGACACTGTAGAAACCATTCAGGAGCAAGATCCTTAGTGAAAACCCTAATCAGAGCAGGGTATTATTGGCCCAAAATGGAAGAAGAGGCCGAGAGTTTCGTGGCTAAATGCGACAAATGTCAACGATTTGCTAACAACATGCATCGACCAGCAGAGCTACTTCACCCAGTAATGTCGCCATGGTCATTCATGAAATGGGGTATGGACATAGTGGGACCCCTTCCCCCAGCTAAAGGAAAGGTTCAGTTCTTACTCGTATTAACTGATTACTTCACAAACTGGGTGGAGGCAGAAGCTTTTAAACAGGTGCGGGAAAAAGAAGTGAAGAGCTTCATATGGCGAAATATAATTTGCCGCTTTGGAATACCGAAAGAAATCGCATGTCACAATGGACCACAATTCATAGGCTCACAAATCACAGAATTCTTCAAAAGCTGGCAAGTCAAAAGAATCACTTCATCACCATATCATCCTGTAGCTAATGGGCAAGCTGATTCAACCAACAAATTCATCGTTAAAAACCTGAAGAAACGGTTGGAAAGAGCCAAGGGAAACTGGCCAGACGAACTACCAGCGGTATTGTGGGCTTACAGGACTACTGCAAAAACAGTAATGGAAGAAATGAACAACGACGAGTTGAGAGACCAACCTAGATTTTCTTGAATAGAGAATAGAAGCTGCACTAATACATATGGAATCCCAAAAACAAATTATAGAGCGATACTACAACAGAAAAGCTCACCTCAGATATTTCAAAATTGGGGACTTCGTCCTCAAGAAAGTCTTTCAATCAACGAAGGAAGTTGGTGCAGGAAAACTAAATACAAATTTGGAGGGACCTTACAAAGTCTGTGGTATTGATGGAAAGGGCTCTTATGAGCTCGAGGATATAGATGGAAAAATCCTACCAATCAGTTGGAATGTTGTTCATCTAAAGAAGTACTACTTCTAAGTAAAAGTAATACCCCCGGTCAGGTATCATTACGTTTGATTTTACTTTTGTACAGTTAAAATTATACTAACCATTTTAGATGATAGGCAAAAAGTTAACCCATCACCAGATGATGATATTAGACCTGCAAAGACACGAAGAAATAACTGAATTCCCGGTCTAGGCTTACAACTTTCTGATGGACGTTTTAAAAGGGTTAAGCAGTCATCATCTAAAAATTATATACCTTCGAGTTCCGTATGTTTTTCCTTTTCAGGAAAAAGACCACAAGGAAGGAATAATCAAGTGCTTAAGATTTCATCCTTCAAATCTCAAACACTTGGGGGACTATACAGTATGGAGGGCAAAGATGAAGCAAGAAGACTATCAAAAATTCAAAGCTCAAGCCTAAAGATCCATCTTCCCAACAAGTCAAGTACTATGAGCATAATCAAAAAGAGCCAGAGACTCAAAATACAAAGCCTGATTCAAAAACCTTCGAAACAATATTCGTAAATGTAAACGAATGTTCCAAAAATATATTCGTAAATATAAACGAATGTTCAGTTTAAAGGCAGAATATTAGTTACGGGTAGAAATGCACATCTATGCACCTATTCAAATACTGTTGTAACAGAAAACAGTTACGGATGAAAGATCATTATCCTTGTACTTATTCAGAAAACTGTTGTGAATGAAAACAGTTACGAATGAAAAAGCATTACCCTTGTATACATTTAAAAATTGTTATCAATAAAAACAGTTATGGGTAAAAGTTCATACCCTTGTATTTAAAACTGTTATAAACGAAAACAGTTATCCCCTTGTACTAACTCAAAAAACTGTTACAAAATAAAAACAGTTACAGGTGCAAGTTTATATCAAATATGTTAAAAGAAAACAGTTGCAAAATGAGTTATAAACGATACACAAACACATGTAAAATGTTATGAAAGTTCAGTGCAAAAGCTTTCTTCAAAACATTGTTAAAGAAAAACATGTGAAAATTCCTATCTCTCTTTTGTATATTTACACCATTATGAAGTTGAGACGTCTTCTTCATTAAGTGTCAATCAAAAAAGGCCATCTTTCATAAACCGTGCCTATTACGAAAAGGTACGAATAATCTGAGCATTTTATAAATGCAAAACTCAGAGGTAAACCAAAAACCTAAAGAATAAAGCATGCAAAGACTTAAAGAGTGAAACAAAAACTCAAAGGAAGCTAAAGTCATGCTGATATGAATATTGATATACTAACGGCAAAATAAACTAAGTGTTAACTTAGTCTAAGCCGTATTAAATTTTTACATTGGTTGCCCCTAAGTTGTAAGTTGGGGACTTACGAAGGATCCAAATTTTACCCCCGATGGGACTGGGGGTAACCACCAATTGATACAAATAAAATAAAAAGAACCAAGTTCTTAAACTTTTTCAGATAGGGGGTTGTCTTCACTGGCAGGAGGAGTGGCTTGAGATGAAGATACACGAGCAACAGGAAACTCAACCTCCGGGGAATAAAGATTTTGACTTTGCTGAGACTTCTCAATGGTCTCTTTGGTTTTAGCAATTTCGGCTTCCAAGTCAAAACCCTCTTGGCCCATTTCTGTCAATGTGTCAAGACGGGAGTTTAGATAAGCCCAGCTAACATCGACGACGGTTGCTTTGTCTTTAAGATATTCATAATCTTTCTCCCAAAGTTCAACTTCAGCTCTTAACTCATCCCTTTCAGCCACAGCAGCATCATGTGAGGCCTTTAAAGGAGCGAGGGACCTTTCCAGAAGTTGGACCTTCTCCAAAGAGTTACGAAGATCTTCCTGGGTTTGAGTGAGCGATTGAACAAGTTCACCAGAATACTCCTCCTTCTGGTCTAATAATGCCTTCAGGTTCCTAATCTCCTTAGAGGCACGAGAAATCTGCTCTACAAATGAAGACTCTAACACACTCTTGTCCTTGCCTTCCTGGTTTGAAGACGCCTTCTCAACGGCCAATTCTGCTGCCACCACCCTAACTTGCTGCTCCAAGGTACACTTTTCTTCTTCGACTGCCTCCTTTTCAAGTTATAAACTCTCGTACTGCTCCTTCCAATTATCTGCCTCGATACGGGACCCTCGTTGCCTGCTTCATTTGGGAAACCCTCTTCATTAACTCTGTGCCTACAAGATTGATCTACAAAAGCAGATAAATTAGATACGGCATGAATGTATATGAATACATGCAAAGGAGAGCAAATTTTACCTTTAAAGAAGAGTGCACAATCTCATTTACCCAAGTACGGGAACCATGGCTTTCCAGCTTAGCTCTTTCAGTCGGACTTATCAATGGTTTAAACCATACATCAGCCTGGCTTGACTTTTTGAAGAGGTTGCCCGTTGCTGGCTCTATCATCACCTGCCTCATCTCTCCCATGCTGGAAGACCCTACTACTGCAGCAGAAGGAAAGGAAGCGGGGATAGATGAAGGATACACGGGCAGAGAAGTCTGAGAGGCAGAAAAAGCCACGGGAGAAGAAGCAACAATAGGAGCGGGAATAGCCATGGGAGCAGAAACTATAACAGGAGTAATTGAGGGAAGTTATTTAGGAGCAGGAGGAGAGAAAACAACAAGGGGAGCTTCCTCAGCAATGGTACCAAAACCTTCGCGGAACATGAGATCAACTGATTCACGAACAGGAGAGAGAGTTGCACCGTCGGGGGCAGACAGTTCATATTCAGTCACGGGAGGGTCAACGATAGGTGCAGACTCGTCGTCAGAAACCACCTTCCTCCTACGTCACTTGTGGACTAGCGAACCCTCCTCTTCCTCCTCCTCTTCTAAGGTCCTGGGCCCACTTTCTTTTCCTTTTGATGATGAGGAGGAACCAGAAATGATCTCCTAGGCCTTCGCCAGTGACAACTTTGGAACAGACACAGCTGCAGCAGAAACTCTACGAGCAGGAAACCCTACCAAATGAAAGGGATCAAATAAAGATCAAAAGAGGGAAGAAGTAAAAACATGAAACTTTGCTTACCGTGACTCTTAACTTTCCAACCAAACCTCCCAGAGAGGTATTTCCACGAACGATGTTCTAACGGATCAACCAACAAGAGTTTTTCTACCGAATCATGGAAAACAGAGACACTCTCAACGGTTCCCATGATTGCTGCAAAGAAGAGAAATAATTATAGTACTGATAAAGTATCAAAAACAAAAGGAAAGGAATGTGAGCAAAGTTGTACTCACGTGCAAGATTCCACTTCTCAAGGAAGGGGAGATTTTCTTCACCTACTAAACCAGCATTAGGAACAACATTATAATGTAGGTACCACCCTCGCTCTTTATCATCACCAGGAATCACTAACACCCTTTTACTCCTAGCCGCAAGAGTAAACACTCCTTGGCGGAAAAACATCGGAGAATAGAGGTGAATAAGATGATAAAAAGTAAAGGGGACCGAAGCTAAATTGGCCAAATATCTATGGCACGCGACAACTTGCCAAACTAGAGGACCGACTTGTCCCAGACAAACTTGGAAAATTGACAAAACTCGATAATAACGGGGTCGATAGGAGGCTTGAATCCTAATGTGAAAGTATAGTTATAAACAAAAGAATATTCGGTCTTGTAAGAGGTTATTCTTTGATTACTATTGGGAACAACGACAGGAAAATCAGGCTTCCAATAACAGTCCCTACGTACGAGAGATATTAAACCCTCAAATATTTGGGTAGGGTACATGTTAGCACCGTCGAGAGAAGACATTGAAGAAAGTTGTTCTTTTAAGGCCTGACTATCCCTAGCAAAAGAAAACTCTGCAGGTACTATCTCGTCAACCCTCGGTTCACGCAAAGGTTCATTGTGTTCTTTAACTTTTGATGAAGACCTAGAAGCCCTATCCCTTGGGGAAGATAAAGAAATGGCAGACCTAGAAGAAGATGTGGGAGTAACATGGGAAGAAGAGGAACCCCTGGGAGGAGTAGAACCTAAACTCCTAAGCCTACCGCCTCTCCTACTCCGTGTCAGAACAGAAGAAGGAGTCAGATCATCTACATTAATGACTCTCTTAGATTGCTGGTTTGAAGAAGACATATTTACAAAGACAAAGAATTTGCAAACAAAGAATGAAGGTTAGAAATTTTTCGTCAAAGTAAAGAAAGGAAAAGGGGTATTTATACTCAAAGACAACCGTCAAAAAATGGAAAAAACAGTGATGTGAAAGTCATAATTGAAGATGTCATTTCGTGACTGATGCAGCCAAAAAAAGCCCTAAAAGGCACTGAACAATTGCAGAACCAACCCGACAATGCCACATGGTACGAGCATTAAATGGAAGTGACAAGCGACGCCTGCGTTCAGAGATGGATGCAATGTTACGAGTGAAGCGGCGGCAAAATATTCCCGCCATAAATGAGTATCCACTTACCAAGTATTAATCGATAAATAAATGGTAAGTGGGGGGACTATCTGTATTGGTAAAAAAGAGCTTCACACGTGTAATAATTGTGCTAACTCAGCAATCTATGTGGAACAATCAAAACGAGACAACTGGATGAAACTTCATGATGAGGTACGAGGCAAAGAGGCATGGAATATCATACCCACGGGATAATCAGATATGATAATCTTAACCTAATTGAGAATATGAAGAGGCACGGGCAGGATGAATCCAGTCAGAATAAAGGGTAGATTCGGAGATCTTCAATTAATGAGCCAAACGTTACATAACCTTCACGCAACAATTACGATTAACCATTGTAATATTATATTAATGCCATTATTAGTTGTTAATGCTCAATTACTGAAAAGGGAAGACGTTATATTAAGCGATTCCCTATATAAGGGAGTAAAATATAACTTGTAAGGACACATTCTAACTACTATTGCAATATATTTACATTTTGTGCATATTACTGCTTTCCAATTACAAATTTACTTACAATTATTAGCTTATTCTTTGGTTATCAGAAACTCGTGTTCTTCTTAAAATAGCTTTGGCAAAGAATCTAATTCTTTGGTTAAACAATTCCCTGTGCAGCACCAGCTTCTTCTATCTTGACCTTACCTTTCCTTCTTGCTTTAGCTACGTAATCCCAAGGCACAGCGTTGGTGTTGAAATGCGGTGTGGTTGTGTCACGACCCAAACTGGAGGATCATGACTAGCACCCGGGCCATACTTGCCGAGCACCAACGTACATTTTATCTAACCTTCTTATTATCTTTAAGGGATAACGAGATCAATATAAATGGTAGATATTGATCATGAACATACATCACATGGGATGACAAAACTGCTAAGAAACTACATAAAAGGTACGAGCTACAACGTTGCCATGAAAGACTATACAATAAAAATTATCCAACAAGGCATACCACACTATACATGAGTTGACACCTGTCTATGAGCCTCTAA
>ML252952.1:40214-50893 GCA_005239495.1 Nicotiana undulata | reverse complement strand
GTAAGATTAGGACATGTACTGATTAGTATGGTGGGGCCCTGTCCCGACCTGTATGACGTTTATATACTCTTAGAGGCATGTAGACATATGTCGTGTATGTGAAAGATTGTACGGCCTTGCCGACTTATGTTTTGAGTTTATAAATGATAATGTTGGCCTATTAGGCCCGTATGTCACGTGTATATGATGATGTAATAAGAAATATAACTCGGTTGAGTAAGGTACCGGGTGCCCGTCGCGGTCCATCAGTTTCGGTCGTGACAAACACCCTAATAGATGTTATCCTCGTTACTAGCGAGTAAGTGTCAAAGTAATCAAGGCCTTCATTTTATCTATAACCTTTGACAACAAGTCTTGCCTTATATTTGTCAATAGTGCCATCAGCTTTCATTTTCCGTTTAAGGATCCATTTTGAACCTAAACGCTTATTTCCTGGAGGAAGATAAACCAATTCCCATGTATGGTTATCCAAACTTTATTGAATCTCACTATTGACTGCCTCTTTCCTAAGAGCCAAAACAGAAGATGATACAGTTGCTTTGAAAGTTTGAGAGCCATTTTCAAGCAAGAATGTCACAAAATCTGGTCCAAAGGAAGTAGATGTTCTTTGACGTTTTCTATGACTTGGATCCTCTTCACTTGGAGTATTTTCCTTTGGTTTTTCATGTGGTCGTTTAGGCCTTTCACTTAATGACTCACATTCAGTTTTATACGGATAGATGTTTTCAAAGAATTCAACATTATCTAATTGAATTACTGTATTAACATGAATTTCACGATTATCAGATTTATGAACCAAAAAGCGACATGCTTTACTATTTGTAGCATATCCAATAAAAATACAATCCACAATTTTTGGTCCGATCTTTACCCTTTTGGGTAAAGGTGCTTGTACCTTTGCTAAATATCCCCACATTTTGAAATATTTCAAGTTGAGTTTTCTTCTTTGGAATAGATTGTGTTTTGTTGTGGGGTACTCTGTTGAGTATTCGGTTAGATATAAGGATAACTCCCCCCCCCCCCCCCCACACAAATTCTTCGGTAAGCCAGAACTTATTAATATGGCATTCATCATTTCCTTTAATGTATGATTTTTCCTTTCCGCAATTCCATTGGATTGAAGTGTGTATGGGGCAGTAGTTTGATGGATAATTCCTTATTTTTGCAAACGAAGATTCGTATTCTCCAAACCTATCACTTTTAATCATTTTAATATTTTTATTCAACCGATTCTCCACTTAATTCTTGTATTGCTTAAATGCTTCAATTATTTCATCCTTACTACTAAGAAAATAAATATAACATTATCGAGTACAATTGTCAATAAAAATTATACAATACTTTTTTCCACCACGAGATGGGTTGAGTTCATATCACAAATGTCAGTATGAATCAAGTCTAAACGATTTGAATTCTTTTCAACAAACTTATAAGGATGTTTTACAAACTTAGATTCAACACATATTTGATATTTTGATTTATCGCACTCGAATTTAGGAAATATTTCTAAATTAACCACAAGGTTTTGTAATTGACATGTCCTAAACGAATATGCATAAATCATTTGACTCTAATAAATATGAAGAAGCTGAAATTTTATTAATATTGTCAACATCCATTACATTGAGTTTGAAAAGGCCCTATGTGAGGTAGTCCTTTCTAACATACATATCATTGTTGCTTACAACAACTTGTCATATACAAAAACACATTTGAATCCATTCTTAACAAGTAAAGAATTTAAAACTAAATGTTTCCTAATAGTAGGAACATGAGTAACGTTGTTGAGCGTTAACACCTTGCCAGAAGTCATCTTCAGGAATATCTTCCCATAACCCTCAATCTTAGTTGTTGTAGTATTTACCATGGAAAGCACTTCTTCGGGACCAGCAGTAGAGTAAGTCTCAAATGCTTCTTTGACAGCACAAACATGTCGAGTTGCTCCAGAGTCAATCCACCACTCATTCGAATTTCCAACTACGTTGCATTACGAAAGCATTGCACACAGATCATCAATGTCATCATTTCTCTCCTCTATGTTGGTATGTCCCTTTTCTTGTCCTTTTTCGGGAGGCGACAATCAAGGGCTTAGTGACTAGCTTTTCCACAATTGTAGCAGTTGTACTTGAATTTCTTCTTGTTCTGCTCTTTCGTCTGTCCGGAAGACCTCTTCCTCTTCTTACTTTTTGGAGCAGTCTCCTCAATGATATTAGCTCCCATAACCGTTGGATTTCCACGAGACTTCTTCTCGGCTGCTTTGTTATCTTCCTCAATTTTGAGACGAATCACAAGATCGTCGAACTTCATTTCTTTGAACTTGTGAATTAGATAGTTTTTAAAATTTCTCTACAAAGGAGACAACTCTTCAATCATTGCAGCCACTTGAAATGCTTCATTCACTACCATACATTCAGCAATAAGGTTGTGAAAAATAAGTGGAAGCTCTTGAACTTGGATTCCAATAATTTTGTTGTTTATCATTTTATAGTCTAGAAACATAGCAACCACAAACGTTTTCAAGCATGCATCTTCGGTCTTGTACTTCTTCTCAAGTGCATCCCATAATTCTTTCTTAGTATTCATAGCACTGTAGACATTGTACAAGTCATCCTCCAAAGCACTTAGGATGTAGCTTTGCAAGGAAAATATGCCTGTTTTCATGCCTCAACAATCATAAACTTCTCATTTCCTAGCATGCCGGCGGCAGGCACTGGAGGGTCTTCACTAGTGAACTTCTGCATACCAAGTGTGGTAAGCCAAAACAACACCCTTTGCTGCCATCCTTTAAAGTTGACTCCAAAACAATTTCCCGGTTTTTCGGCTGGTGGTACAGTAGTTAGGCTTGACGAGGCTATCGTCGTTGCCCCAAATCACAGAAGAATTTCCATTATCAATTGTCATTTCTCATTGTCCACAACAGAAGAGTTCAGTTAATGGCAGAAAATAGAATAGCAAATAGTACTGTAACTAATGATAAATGATACATTTAATAAATAAAATCAATGTTTTGTATATATTGTTTCACAATAAAACGATGAAGTTTTTATGTTCTTCAAATCATTTCCAAATTTTAATACTCCGATGAAGATTTTATATCTTCAAATCAGAAATAGAAAAATCAGACGACGTAGAAAACCACAAAGATTTTAATCTCAAAATCAGAATATAGATTACACTATATTAATAATTTTCTTAAGATTGTTAGTAATCTGTAATACTATATATAATATTACGAAATGGTAAATTTCTGTATCATAAACCAGAAACAAGAAAAATCACAAATAGGCAAAAACTGGAGATTATCTGGAACCAGAATCAGTAAATATATTTCGGAATAAAATTGAGCCACTAAATGCACAGTGTATCCTTAAGAAAATTATTCTCCTCAAGTACTTTAAGTGTTAGAATATTATCCTCCCAAGATAGAACGATTTGATAAACAGAGTATCGGTACCAAAAACATCGGTGAAACAGCGAAGCATTTGAAGGTTGTAAACCACAGTAAAATTTAATTGGGAAAGAGAAGAAGTTCAGAAAATTTCGTAAGGAAAGATTCTTTGATCAAGGCATATTTATAGCCATATTCTGGCTTTTTTTTTTTGAAAAGTTTGCAACCTTTCAGAAATAGTCATAGCTATTGGAACATGTGTGAATGATTCCCATTCAACATATTCCGAGAAATTTATTTAAAATAATATGGGAATAAAACGGACAGGGTCACATCGCGGGTCCTGGGTTGTTCGGTGTTTCGTTAAAAAGTTAATTAAATTAATTAATTAAATATAGAGAGAAATTTTGTCTAAAACTTAATACGAAGCCGAGCGATGACGATGTGAGGCTTACTTTCTTTCCAACCAATTTAACACCAAGGGAACTGCTTTCTCAATATAAGCACATTCACTTTTCTTTCCATCACCAATGAGGGACACTATGTCTTTCCAAAGCAAAACAGGAGCTCACTTTCTCTTCACTTTCATCCCTCCATTTCTCATTAACCAACCTTTTAATCCCAATAAAATGGCCGAGTGCGTTGTGTTACATCCCGCATTTTCGTATGTTAAAGTTTTGTCGTAAGTTAATCGACGTAAGTTCGGGGATGGGATTATATTGAGATTTTAAGCATTTTGCTATTTCAAACAAGTGATAAGTAAATTCGTGAAGGTGAGAGGGGAAGAAAGTCAAAGAAAATGAATTTTCGTCCAAGTTTAGTATGTTGGGATAAAATACGGCCCGGACTAAAATACTCGATATTTATGGACTAGTGCCATACGAGGTATCACATGGCCATGATAATAAGGTATGTGAAAAGTGAGTTAGTATTTTAGATAAGTGAAAATAATTCTCAATTATGTGAGTAATTAGTTAATTATTGAGTAATAGGACATTACCTAGTTAATTAATAACTAGTGGTGAATAACTAAAAAAATTGGATAAAGAAAAGCCTCCCAAGTGGCAGCAAAGGGATAAAGGCCTAGTGACTATTGACTTAGGCTACTAATTTATAAAGACGCTTGGACAATACACCTTACCATAAAAGCACGTAGAGAGAAAGTTAGGTTAGTCATCTTTACAGATTTTATTCAAGTGATGTCAATTCAATCCATACGATACAAACGAAACGATCAAATGCACAACTTCCATAAATGACTCTATTCATAGAAATCCTAGAGATGCCTATGTTCTTGAATTCCCATATGTCTTATTATTCTATCATTTGTTCACGAGTCTCAGAAAATACGTAAGTTGATAAAGTTTATTTCATGATAGTAATCATAGGTATAATGGTCTTATGACGTTCCGAAAGATTTTATTGGCGTACTTCTCATGCATTGCATTTATACATGTACATTGACCCATGACCAGACGGCGTTATATACGCGTATATATGTATATGCGATATGGGAAAAAGGTTACAGAGTTATATATGCACCACCACCTGATCAGCTGGTATTGGTTGATTATTTTGCCCACAACAGACGAGATGATATGATGGGATGCTCTCAGAGGCTTGATGATGTTATGAATACATGTACCTATGCACGACATGACATTCATACGCATATACATGACACTATGAGTATTTCATGATTTACAGAGTTATTCTGACTTACATGTCGAGTCTTTTACTCCATGTTTCTCTCATGTCAATTATTTGCTGATTTTCATTCCTTACATACTCGGTACATTGTTTGTACTGACGTTCCTTTTTCCTGGGGACGTTGCGTATCATGCCCGCAGGTCCCGATAGACAGGTCGAGAGTCTTCCAAGTAGGCTATCAACTTAGCGGAAGATGATGGTGTGCTCCATTTGCTCCGGAGTGGCTTATTTGGTCAGTATAATTAGGACATGTATGGATTGGTATGGAGGGGCTCAGTCCCAACCTTTATGATACTTATGTACTCTTAGAGGCTTGTAGACAGATGTCATGTATACGAATACTTGTATGGCCTTGTCGGCCTATGTTTTGAGTTTATAAATGATCCTGTTGGCCTATTAGGCATGTATGTCACGCGTATATGATGATGTAATAAGAAAGATACATTACGTTGGTATTCGGTTGAGTAAGGTACCTGGTGCCCGTCGCGGATCATCGGTTTGGGTCGTGACACGTTGTTTCTCCCAAACACACACGCAAGTATATGTGGTCGAAGAGTAATATAGGATTGTAAGTCTAGATATTGTACCCACAGGAACTTGTGATTAACTATCAACTAAATTAAACTTAGACATTTAATCTATTCAAGTGATTTTCTAAAGTATGAATATTTAACTAATATTAATCTACAATAGTAAACTATGAAATTAAAAGAAACTAGTCTGCAATCTTAAACATGAATTTAATGAGAGAAAATATTCTAGATTTATGGGTTAGATAACAATCCCGTTGAGTTTTCCATATAAATCGTCTCATTAATTTATCTAGTTTATTAGTTGACAGGATTAATATAGCTCATAGCCTTCTCCCGAAGTACTACTTGCCTATTCAAGCTAATCTAATGCCTATATTCCTATGGAATTAGAATTAACAAGAACGTATTAATAATTCCTGTACAGTAACCAAGCAAGACGATTAGGTATATTCCTATCCCACCCGCAAATACGCCCCCCTCTCAGAGTTAAGATCTTGCTCTACTCAATCTTTTATGCAATCTAGAATTCCCTCTCCCTAGTTCAATCCTAGATTCGTAGATCGTATTTAATTGGTGGTCAAGCAATCAAATAATTAAGCGCAAGATTGAATAAATAAACTAATATGATAAAATAATAAGAACAATTCAAGTTTCAAACCACAACGTTCATGTAGCACCCAAAACTCTAGAACTAATAAAATATGAAAATTAAGAGAAGAGAAGATAAGAAAAACTAGTTAGAAGCCTGCTCCAAGCGTGGTATGTGTTCCTCTCTCCCAAATTCACGTCTTCCCCCCTTCAAAGTGGCGCCTAAAGACTATTTATATGGGATAGGGTTAGCATGGGTTGAAATAATACAAGCCCACTTTGAAACAGCCTTTTTAGGGTAGCTCGTTCACTCTCTCGTGCGCATGCGAGAGTGAACGAGCAAAGTTCTTCTTTTTTTCTTTTTCTTCTAGGTCTCTCATGCACTTCCATGCCTTTTTTCTATACTTCGCTGTTTTTTTCAAGATTTTCCTCAGTAGCTCGTTCACTCTCTCGTGTGCACGTGAGAGTGAACGAGCAAAGTCCTTCTTTTGTTTTTTGGTCCTGAATCAACTTCTTTTGCTCATTTTTTGTCCAGCTTGCATCCGAATGATTCCTACACATAGAAATACCATAAATTAGCACAAATCATTATATTATACATTCAAATCTATGAGACATGAGCACAATGCGATGCAATATACATAAACATACGCATACTTTAATCCGAATATCAACACCCCACAATTAAACTCTTGCTCTTCCTCGAGCAACTTTTACACTTTACAACAACGCGCAGTTTTTAAACAACTCTCATAACTCATCATACCAAGAATATTTAAAATAGACTAAGCACAATAGTGTAACATCCTTACCTCAAGATTTGACTCGCGAGCACCACGCATTTTTCACAACCTGCTTACTTACTCTAAGCAGCCTCTCTACTCCCTTCGGGGTAGGGGTAAGGTCTGCGTACACTCTACCCTCCCCAGACCCCACTGGTGGAATTTTACTATGTCGTTGTTGTTGTTGTTGTTGTTGCTGCTGCTTACTTACTCTAACATAGAGGTCAACGACATTACCTTTCCTTCATGAATCAAGTTCCCTCACACAACAAAAGAGAGTAGTTCCACACACATAAAATTCAAGAATAATTAAAAACTCAATATAGAAAGAATTAACTCACTCTCAGAAACAACATTCATATGCCACAAAAGATGAACCATAGGCTTGCCCGTAGTGTACTATTATACTAATCGAGCTCATCCAGTCAAGGATCAATTAGGACTTTATTTGTTTGTAACGTAGGCTGCAGGACAGGTATGATACATTTAGATATACGAGTGACTACACCTCCCTAAGCACTTTAATACATATATTTTAACATTTAAAACCTCACACTTATGTCAAACCATAACTCCACCTTCACATCAATGTAAATTATCCCCATTCTTCTTTAATCACAATTACGTCAAGAGTCACCACTATCAAGGAATATTTTTCACAAAATACAACGACTTTTTTTTCTTCTTTTTTTTTTCCAATTCAAGCGGCTCTTATTTTTTCAATACAATGCACCTTTATCCTTATTTCATTGGTTCCACTCAAAAGCCAAACCAGTACCCCACACTTTAACTTTTACAAAGTTCATTCAATTCCAGTGCTCATAAGTGAAAAGGTTCAAATAGATGGTTAATTCAAACAAATGGGTAAGGCTTGTAACGTGGTTGCCAAAGAAACATAATTACAAGCTCAAAGGGTTAACTAAGATACGTAACAATAATGTGTGTAAGTTATATAACTGGTTCAACAAACAAACACATATATCACTTCTAAGACTCAACAAAACTAGTATTTCGCTTTGCAAACTCACGAAGCAAGTTCTAGACGCCAAATGCAATGCACATAATGACACAAACAAACATCACACACTCATGGCACATAACTCAATTAGGACTGGACTCATCAAGACACTCTAGTAAAAGCAGTTACGCAAAGTTAAGATCATACGATTTAAGGTACTCATACAAGAGTCAAAAATTGAGCCTAAGTGTCACAACGAACGTACTCACTATTCTCAAGGAATAATAAAGTCATGAAATATTGCATCAATTCCAATCACATCACACTGGCTCCTACTCCTAAAAAAACCTAACTACACCCGGTTCAAATAAAACTCTTGGAAAAGAGTGTCACAAAGAAACCCAATGGAGAATTATTACACTACCTAACAAAAAGAAATTTTTTTGTCTTTTTTCTTTCGACTTAAATCCATCAAGAAACCTGTCGCATGAGATCCATCATCAGGAGAAGTCAAAGTTTTCTACTTTTTTCATTTTTTTAAACAAAAACTACTACACTTTACTACTACTAAGCTAAGATAGCATCGAAAGTCACTCAGATAATCTCCTCCAACCCACACTTAAAATTTTGCAATGTCTTCAATGCACAAACAAAGAAAAACAATAATGAGGGTGGATAAGAAACTCCCTGTAAGGCCAAAGGCCGAAGCAATCACAACTCACGAGGTAATCAGACTTCCCATATGCATGGTCTTTTGTGTGGGCACCTCACACTCAGTTCTCACCATCTAGCTCGCCTTTGCACTCTTTCAATGGTTTTCTTCCTATGCTCATAATCCTACAAAATAAAAATAGACACTACAATAATAATAAGATAAAAATAAAAATAAAAGAAGGTAGTAAAGCTGGGTTGCCTCCCAACAAGCGCCTTATTTATAGTCGTAGCACGACGTCATCACTTCACCATTTTTCCTTCCACCTTGAGGATATGAATTGTGCCCCCAATTTTTCATCAATTTTCATGTCACGTCCCTGGGACGGTGGTGTAAAAATAAAGGAACCAAACAATAGGTATCGCATCTTTCACTTCTTGGTCTTTAAGTGTGGGATGTCGTTGTGTCTCCTTGGTATGGAAAATATCATAATATAAACATTTTTTCCTCATCCATTGACTCCTTTATATGCTCAAATGGATTAATTCTTGTGTCACCAACCAAGCACAATGTTGAAAAATGGTTAAAATGAGGTCCAATGCGCTCCAACTCTAGAATCGCTTCACTTTGGACATCCTCACTTTTGCGTTGGATATCCTCACTTTTGCGCGCTTCGTAAACCTTGGCATCATTAATAATTTGGTTGAATAGTTGGGAGTCCGCTTTTTGCTCCATAAGTTGGATAGTATCTACAAATTGGTTGTAGGATATCAGATGCCTCAATCTTTTTATTCAATTTCGCCTGCATGTCATGGATATCTGAGCCAAATTGGTATATCTCTTGCTTGAGCTCAATTCTTCCTTCTATCAGTTGTTATGTCATATTTGAAAGACCATCACGGATAGGCTCATGAAATTTTATTAGCTGAACTTGATCTTCTAGCCAAGATTGGCTCCCTATATCTGCTTCTTCAAAGTTATCTTCTTGTGGGAATTCGCCCTCTTTAGCCACTTCTTCCGCCTCGACGTTCATTCTTGATTGCTGCACTAATTCTCTGTATAACCTTTTGATTTTCATCTTGTTGCTCGGCTACTTGTCTCATCATGTTCATAATACGAGCAACACATTCCATATCCTCCACTTTATTACTCTTATCAAACTCATAAACATGATTAGAAACATCATAATAATAGCTCTGAGAATGATAATTAGAATTAGGACAACCATCCCAATGGCCACCTTGACCACCACACACATTACAAATATTTCACTCATAAGATTGAGATTCACATTTTTACCACAAGTGTGGTCCTCCACAATATGGACAAGGATCACTATAATAAGAATAACCGATATTCGACCAATTATCATTCCAAGATGTCATGTCAACAAATATAGTAAAATACTAAACTAAGCTAAAAATAAAAAACTTGAATAGACAAAAAGTAAAAATCTAATCTAGTAAACTAGTTAATTTCTAAGTCCCCGATAACGGCGCCAATAAGTTGTTGCTCCCAAACACACATGCAAGTATACGTGGTCGACAAGTAATATAGGATTGTAAGTCCAGATATCGTACCCACAGGGACTTGTGATTAACTATCAACTAAATTAAACTAAGACAATTAATCTATTCAAGCGATTTTCTAAAGTATGAATATTTAACTAAAACTAGTCTAGAATAGTAAACTATGAAACTAAAGGAAACAAGTCTGCAATCTTAGACATGAATTCAATGAGAGAAAATATTCTAGAGCTACGGGTTAGATAACAATCCCGTTGAGTTTTCCACCTAAATCGTCTAATTAATTTATCTGGTTTATTGGTTGACATGGTTAATATTGCTCGTAGCCTTCTCCCGAAGTACTACTCGCCTATTCAAGCTAATCTAACGCCTATATTCCTATGGAATTAGAATTAAAAAGAACGCATTAATAATTCATGTATAGTGTTAACTATAACTATTCTTGTCTGAAGGTCATTAGAGTGAGTAGAAGGTAAGAAACTGGTCAGCAGTTTCGAGTTTTGTAATTCTCAAGTTTTTTGATAATAAAATGGTTAGTTATC
>ML252952.1:6225-40020 GCA_005239495.1 Nicotiana undulata | reverse complement strand
GGGGGAATTCCTGTATAGTAACCAAGCAAGGCGATTAGGTATATTCCTATCCTAACCGCAAATCCGCTCCCCACTCAGAGTTAAAATCTTGTTATACTCAATCTTATATGCAATCTAGAATTCCCCCTCCCGAGTTCAATCCTAGATTCGTAGATAGTATTCAATTGGTGATCAAGCAATCAAATAATTAAGCGCAAAATTGAATAAATAAACTAATATGATAAAATAATAAGAACAATTCAAGTTTCAAACCACAACGCTCATGTAGCACCCAAAACTCTAGAACTAATAAACTATGAAAATTAACAGAAGAGAAGAAAAATTAGTTAGAAGCCACCTCCAAACGTGGTATATATGTGATCCTCTCTCCCAATGTCACGTTCTTCCCCCCTTCAAAGTGGCGTCTAAAGACTATTTATATGGGATAGGGTTAGTATGGGATGAAATAATACAAGCCCACTTCGAAACAGCCTTTTTAGGGTAGCTCGTTCACTCTCTCGTGGGCATGAGAGAGTGCACGAGCAAAGTTCTTCTCTTTTTCTTTTTCTTCTAGGTCTCTCGTGCACTTCCATGCCTTTTTGCTATACTTCGCTATTTTTTTTTCAAGCTTTTCCTCAGTAACTCGTTCACTCTCTCGTGCCCTTCCATGCCTTTTTTCTATACTTTGCTTCTTCTTTTTCAAGCTTTTCCTCAGTAACTCGTTCACTATCTCGTGTGCACGCGAGAGTGAACGATCAAAGTCCTTCTTTTGTATTTTGGTTCTGAATCAACTACTTTTGCTCACATTTCATCCAACTTGCATCCGAATGATTCCTACACATAGAAATACCACAAATTAGCACAAATCATTATATTATACATTTAAAATCTACGAGACATGAGCTCAATGCGATGCAATATTCATTAACATACATATACTTCAAGCCGAATATCATGCGTGCAAGCTTTCTGGACACCACCATTATAAAAACTAAAAGAAGCAATTAAAAAAAAGTCTATAGGTACGAGCTAGTAAAGTCTACAAGTGATATCAGAGTGTCCATTTGATTGTGAAAAAAGAATGAGAGATTATGGAATATGAGTGATCGTTACCTGTGAGAGCTAGTGAAAAAAAAAAAAAAAAAAAAAACCTACAAGCTTACGATATCAAAAACAGATAATCTCTTTTAGAAATTCCTCTAGCTACCTGCTTCATTTTTTCCCTTTTCGCTCGTCTGAGCTGATTCGACTGCTCAGTAATGCGATGCACCATTAAAGTTTACTGCCATTATATATGTTCTTATTTTGCATACCAAACACACCCCTAATGAACTCATTTTATAATTATAAAAAAGAAAAAACTTAAAGCAATAGTAAAAAATAAAGCGTCACAATAGCTCACAATTGTAAAGCATCGTAAACTATCTTGAAATATGTTCATAAACATTATATAAAATTACTGTTACCCGAAAAAGAAGAAGAAGAAGGAGAAAAAAGTCTAAAATTGTGTAAATAGTGGGTACAAGTTAAAAGAAAATTCAAAAGGTTAAATTTATACGCTTCATAGTCGAGTGACATGGATAGAGTCCTTCACATAATAAGTGTATGTTCAATTATCATTGACCTCTTAATAGGCGCGTTAGAGCACAATGTTTAATTACAACGTGATTCGTGGGTCCATCAAAATAATTTTTTAAAAGAAAAGAACCTTAAAGGCATCCCTTGAGGTTGAGGAGGGTAATGAAACGTAACTATTCTATAGATGAAAATTAGTGTTGAATTTAGCTAAGGGAATGTCATTAAATAATGATTATGTGAATTCTTTTGCAAGCATCAAAGAGGGTCGCCCTCTGTCTGTCTTGTTTGGACAAGAGGGCCAACACTTTTTGTTTGCTTCCTCAAATGTCCAAAGATAGTGTAGTATTGATTAAGTTAGGCATCAGAATTGTGAACATCAAAGAATAGGGGAAAGAAAGAAAAATGAAAAATAAAAAATTTAGTATCATACAACTTTGTCTTTATATTTTCTTTCTGCTGCTAGAGCTGCATTCTTCAATAATTCATTTGGAGTCATCTGTTTGGCTTTTTCTTCCAATCACAGAATATGAACTCTCTGACATTATATTAGCTCTTCCTGTTTCTCAGGATTAAATTAAAGCCTTTTTCCTGATAAAAGACAGATTAGTTCATCACATTCTAAATTGGGAAATCCTGAGATCCCTTTGATCCTTCTTCAAGGTGATATATAGTCTGAATTTAATGTACATTTTCTTGATTCTTCTATCCAACTTAATTATTCTCTTTGTTTTCCTCCTTTTTAATTTTCTGTAAAACTTTCATGCTATCGTCTCAATATGGTTCTTTTCTTAGTATCATAATACAAAATATTGCTCAGTGCCACTGTGTTAAGAGCGTTAAAAATGGGAAATATTTTATGATGGAACTGATATATATACAAGCCAAAGTGGATACCACTACTGGTACTTGATGATATAGAGTAGATTGTTTGTGTTAGAAAGGAAAAGGGTATTCATAATTATGCTAAATACCTTCTCACAGGTGAATTAAACTTATTGAAATCTCTTGACTTCAAAGTTAAAAACTGACCTTTCTCTACTACAAACTCTATTTTCCTAGTTAGCATATCATATTAATTTGCTGTGAAAAGTTACTTGCTGATAGTGTAAAAGACATAATTATATACAATAAAGCTTAAATGATCTTCTGGTACTTAACAACTGCTCCATTTTTTGTTTGCACCAGGACAGGCCTTCTATCGATTTCAGTTAGTGCATTAATTTATAGCTAGTAGTAGTTAGAGTCAGAGATAGAGAGCCATTTGGCTCCATTCCTAGAGGTTTGATCAGTGAGGTAAGAAGAAATGAGTGAGTTTGGTTCAGAAAGTCCAAGGCCATGGAGTATATACACAAGTTCAGAATCAGAATCACATGTTTCTTATCAAGGGAAGAATTTAGGATCATCGGCGAATGCCATTTCATTTGGATTTGTAGCTACAGCTATTCTCATATCCATGTTTCTTATCATGGCTCTCTTTGAGCATCTCTTTAAGCCCACTTCTTCACCTGATCAAGATCGCGTACACAGCTCCTTGGAATCAGGGCCACTTCAGAAACTTGCAAGTTCCCAAAGAGTAAGTTTCGAAGCCAGGAATTACTCTGTTTAGTTTTTATTTAGAGAAAGCAGCGGTTTCATACATGCCAATCCTATGTTGTTTTCAAATATTTTTTCTATTCAAATTTTCCAAGTTGCTTAGAGTAATTAAGCTGGCTTTTAGCTTGATTAGAAATTGGAGTAAGTCAGTTTTGAGACTTGGAATGAACTCAGGTCTATCATTCCAAGTTAATCAAGTCGCCAACTTTGTTCAATTGTTTATCAATGGTTTTGAATCAAATGCAGGTGAGGTAAAGAGTGTTCGTTCTTAAGAATTCTGCGGAGAACATATTAGTGCATATAGTGCTAGGATACACACGCGTAAAATTCTATATACTCTTGGGCTATCTTTTCGGCAAAATTAGAGTGTGATCACTATTTGAATGTAGGCATAATTGGCTGAACTATTTGGTGTCACATTTATTCCTATGCCATTGTTACTAATATCATATTCTGTAGTTTTGTATCAACAAATATACCAATGAATCCTTTCCATGATGTAACAAATCCCTTGTTCCTTTTTCTTTTTATGCAACATATGTTGGTCCGAAACTTACTTGATTTATAGGTCTTAAGTCCGCTAGGATGAACTGAATACCTTGTAATACTGAAGATGAAATACACTGTTCAGGTATTATTTGACTGATTACTATATTATCTCTTTCAGGTATCAACAACATCATATGCATCGGATTACACTGTATTGATGCCAGGACAGCAATATCCAACCTTCATTGCCCAGCCTGCTCCGCTGCCTTGTCTGAGGGAAGCAGTTTATTGGCCTTCCCATGAACATAGTTTTGCCTTCCCCTAGCTCAATGATTCTAAAGGACTAACCATTGTCATTACATACTTAACTCTTACGAATGAATGATCAAGTAGTCGTCGAATTCTTCATCCGATCAATGATCTAGCACGCTACTCTGACCGGAAAACTGAATTTTGCAATGTAGAGAACCAAAGGAATACAAGGAAAAATCTTTGATGTCAACAAAACTCCCCTAGGCTGAGCTTTAAAATTTTAAGTTTGTTGTTTTGGGACTAAGTTATCTTGGAGTGTGGTCTGAACTGATACCATCTAGTGCTTTGCATATAGCTATTGTAATTAATCTTGTGCTATATCATTCTACTCCATGGCATGAAACTTGTTCTATATAATTGAGATCCACAGTTCAAATCTCATCCTTAGCAATAGCGGGCAACGATGATCGTGATATGTTAGTATGTAACATTTTTTCCTTATATTAAACATGCATATGTAAAATGCAATATTTTTTCCAACAGAATAAAGTGCTTTGGCTTTTTCATGAATAGAGCTGGAATATCAACATCAGGAAATTTAGCTGTCGACCCATCATTCCCTGTAGATTTTGCTTCCTCTATACATGAAGTTTTAAAAGAGATAATTGGCCTCTTGACAACATCAACCTTCCATAAATAACATGAAATGAATAAGACTTCTGAATTGATACATGTTTTGGCCACTCTATCCCAGCGATGTCCAATCCTATTACTACTAGCTACACCCCTAAAACTAAAACGAACCAACATCTCTCCTGTTGGCTGTTGCTATTGTATTTATTCCCAAATACATGTTTTGACCAAAACAGTTTGCTATACTCTGAGCTGCTCTATTCTGTATCATTCACACTGGTATCCGAAATGGAACGGACTGACTGATTTTTACTTTTAACTGTGTGAATAGTGAAGGATGGAGGATTTTGTTTCTCTAATAAAATACGTTTTATTTGTTCTGGAACTTCTCTTTCTGCACAAGGGATCAAATCACAGCTGATACTGCCTCTGCTCCACTTCCTTTTTTTTTTTTTTTTTCAAACGCTAGATAACCAAATGAGTGGTGGCTTGATAACCAAATGTGTGGTGGTCAACTAGCCTTTTCCCCCCTTCTTTTATATATATTATGGTAAGTTAAATGGAACTTTACTTGTATAAAAGATCTAAGGACTGAAGAAGCGTCTTTCTCTTACTGATTTGGCATCGCATACAACAGTTGTATATATACAAAAAGAGTCTTGGTCATCAAGACACCTAACAAGATCCAATCTATACAAGCCTAAGTATACAAGATACAAATACAAAAGATATCTATCTAATACTCAAACTAGACTTATCCGTTACACGCCCTCGCAAGTTGAGCCGGGGTTGGAAAGGCGCTCAACTTGCTGTATAGTGTCTGAAAACGAGCTTTGGGAAGGGCCTTTGTGAGAACATCAGCCACCTGATCAAATGAGCTAACATACTTAACTGAAAGCTGCTTATCGCGAACCAAATGAAAGTCAATTTCCATGTCAAGTAAGTAGCACTGAGGTTATCACTCCAAAGAATAGGTGTAGAAAAAGAGGAGCAGCCAATCTCACGAAGTAAAAACTGAAGCCAAGTGATTTCAGAAGCAGCAGCTGCAATGGCTCGGTATTCAGCTTCCGTACTTGAACGAGAAACTGCTCTTTGTTTTCTGGATGCCCATGAGACCAGGTGGGAGCCAGAAAAATAGCAAAACAAGTGGTAGATTTGCGATCATCAACAGAACCACCCCAATCCGCATCATTATAGCCATGTAGAAAATTAGAAGATTGACAAGAAAAAAAAAGTCCATCAGATGGCATGGATTTGATGAATCGGAGAATCCGTTTTACTGCAATCGAGTGAGACTCCATTGGGCAATGCATAAATTGAGAAACTTTGTTCATAGCATAGGCGATATCAGGCCTTGTGAACGTCAAGTACTGCAGGGAGCCAACTATACTGCGATATAGTGAGTGATCATGAAATGCTGGACTATCAGAAGAAGCAAGCTTGACGGAGGAAGATGCTGGAGTAGAGACCGAACTGCATGAGTCAATATTTGCACGTTTTAATAAATCTGCAACATATTTTAGCTGGTTTAAATGCAGACCATTTGAAGTCCAGGCTACCTCGATGCCAAGAAATATGAAAGTTTTCCAAGGTCCTTGACTGCAAATTGAATCTGTAGATGTCTAACAAGAGTTGAGATGCAGCTGGGATTGGTTCCCATAACTAAAATGTCATCTACATAAATTAAGCAGAACATTTTGTCACTTCCAGATGAAACATAGAAAAGAGAACTATCAGTCTTGGAACCAATAAAGCCATAGGATATTGAAGCATCAGTTAAGCACTTATTCTGATAGGTTTAAGCATAAATTTCAATGATGACAATAGTATCTTTTGTTATATTTGCAGGACAAACAAAAAGGAAAGAATGGAGATGCTCAGCAAGATTGTTACTGGATTCGAAATAGCAAGTAAGGAAAGAATGAAGATGTTGTTACTACAATCAAGAGAAGCAGATTGACTCGTGCTCAATCAAGGGAACTTAGATTGCCAATCATGGATTCTCCAGGCGTAATTACTGGGCTCGGGAGTTAAGCTTCTCCCGGCGTAAACGACTCCTTAAATCAAGTTGTGACAAGGAAGGTCACAATCGAATCTGGGCTCTTCAAAGAGCAAGATTCGAAGAGGCACCCCTTGGGTCAAATCCCTTAATCAAAGATCTTGTGCCTCTGATTTCGCTGAAGACTCAACGACTCTTTTCTATCCTATAAGAAGGCTGATCTTTCAAAGAAAGGAGATTGCGCAACTACACACACTGTGTTCTAAGTCTGTCTACTTCTTAGTTCAAACACTGTAATTCTTAGTTATCAGTGTCTCAAAAGATAGAGAGATCTAGAACACAAAAGAGAGTTGTGTCAACTATTTTGAACTCAAGTGTTGATAATGTTCGTTGGTGGTGAACGCGATAAAACCATCCATATTGTAACTTTGTTCAAAGATCTTAAGGGAACCCTTGTGACCCAAGGGAAACTGAATGTAACTACCACAACGGTACCGAACCAGTATAAATCAATGTGTGTTTATTTACTTCTCTTTACTGCTTACTTTCATTTTGTTCTGTAGTTAGTCAACTAATACTTNTCCAATATTGTTGTCGGTGTTTTCTTCCAAGAAGGAACCTCTCAGGTTCGACCCCCTTACTTCAATGGTCAGCATTTCTCTCACTGGAAAGTTCGCATGAAAACGTATACTATGTCATATGACATCAAAGTATGGCGTGTGATCAAAAAGAGAAACCTTCCAATTCCTCTCAAGAAGGATGCAAATGGTCAAGTAATCACATCCACTGATCATCTGGATTTGGATGATTACACTGATGAACAAGCTACTGTTATCACTGTGAATGTGATCGGCTCTCTCCCACACTACTATTAAAGTAGAAAGATGAGGGTCGGTGCAACTTTTATCCGAAAGGTCGGGATCGATTCCTCAGAGAGTTATGATTTGGAGTCGAGTTTCTACGTAATCTAATAGTGTTTCGTGTTCTTGATTACACTTCTCATAATTTTGGGTTTTATATTATAACTATGATTTAGGCTACTATAATTGCAATTAAGCTAACTATTGTCTTTTTGGGTTGTTTTCTAATTAGATAAAGGCACTAGGGTTATGACTTTTACCTAGGCGGGTAATCAGCGGGTTCTAATTTCTAAAGCAAAGATGTTGTTCGGGGAAGTATGATATAAACAATGCCCGACGTTACCCACTCTATACCTCTCGATAGTTTGAGTGGTATTGCCCTAACTGCCTTTCTCAAGGTCAATTGGGTATCAAATTTGCACAAGCAATTTAGGCTCAAGTAGGGTTTTACTCTCTCGAGGTTTAACCCGTTATTTGGGACTATCAATTCTCATGATTTCGTCCAATTCCTTGTTGGGTTGATTTTCTAGACTCAAGTCCTCTTTCTCAAGAAGGACCAAGTCAATTGGACACCAATTAGTGTTTGCAACCGCTAATTTTAACAATAAAACCACAAATCAACCTAAATATCCATCACCCATAAACATTTAAGCCCTAATTTAGAGAACCCATTAATTATCCACACTAGGGTTGAGCCACAACCCTAGCTAATGGGTTTAGCTACTCATAATCAATGAAGAAACCAATGAATTAGATGAGGAAAACCCCATGTAATTGAATTATAAAATAAAACTGAAGGATTCAATGTTAAAATCTAACTAAAATTACAAAAACTTGCTGTAGAAAAATGCCCACGAGCTCCCAAAATATGTCTGATACAAAGCTTAACCTAAAAAATAAGAAAAGAAACTATTTATACTCAGCTGAAAATTCGGACAAAAATGCCCCTACGGGGTCACCGCGGACCGCGCAAAATGGACTGCGGCCGCGGTGAGGCTATTTGGCTCAACAAATTTAGGCTCTGAACTTGGCCACCGCTGTCCGCATAAAATGGACCGCGGCCGCGGTGGCTTCAACGCGGATCGCGAAGAAAGGACCACGGTCCGCGGTGGTCTTCTGGGCTTCAAGTGCTGGGGTCTCTGAATCTCATGATCGCGGACCGCGTAAAATGGATCGCGTCCCGCGGTGATATTAGCCTTGGAAAAACACTCTCTGAATCTCAACACCGCGGTCCCCGAAGAATGGACCGCGGTCCGCGATGATGTTTGCCTTGGGAATGAACTCTCTGAATCTCACCACCGCGGTCCGCGGTGGTCAATTTGACTTTGGCTTTTTGGTTGTTCTTGGTACTTGTGCAAGTTTCACTCCTTTCTGAGCAGGTCTTTGACTATTTGTCATCTTTTTTGGCTAAACCCTGCAACAAGCACAACACGTAAGCCTTTGGGACTATTTTGTGTACAATTCCATCCAAAACATAAGCAAGATAGAGTATAAAACCAGGTAAAATCGCTAGTTATCAACTCCCCCAAACTTAAGCTTTTGCTTGTCCTCAATCAAACCAAATAAGCCCCACCCTTTTTTGAGTAATTCCAAGAAAATTCAGTTGTCCTAAGGTGACCTCTTCTAGCATCAATTGGGACCAACAATTGCCCTTATTTCAAATGAATCATTAACAACATTTGACTCTTTTAAAACCATGGATTTAAGTGCGACAGAAGAGCATCAAGAGTTGACTCGACTCATCAACGTAACGCTTACTGTTACTTTGGTCATTGTGGAACCCAAACTCATACTCCTCAACTCTCCCTAAGCAAACCTCACCTTAAGATTGTAACACTCAGAACTAGAATAATGGGAGTTCACTCATCTCTCTCAAAGAAAAGACTCAAGTCCGGCTCAAAGTACCATAGGCTTGCCCCTTATGTGAGTCACCACTAATGTAAGCTTCATTCAACTCAAGATCATATAGGACTTTTGTGGGTAAATGATGAAGGCTTTTGGTTAAAGGTAGGAAATATTTGGTCAAGGTGAGTTCTATCTTCCCTTAAGCACTTCATTTGTTTCATATTCTTTTGACTTCTTGAGTCAATTAGCTCTTTCTGAGGGGTTGGAGAGACATACTGTCACACATTTTTGATCATTTCAATCATTTTTCTCCTTCCAAGCATTCCACACCTTTAATCTCTTTTCTTTCTTTGATTCCCTTTATTTCTTCTACTTTGTTCATTCTTTTTGGATTTTTGATTTTTTCTTTTCTTTCTTTTTCATTGTCTTTCCTTTTCTTTCTTTTGTACCTTCTTTTTCACCTTGTTGCATTCCTCGTCTCTCCCCCAAACTTATGCTTTTGCCTTGTGCTAAGGAAAGATTGGGTGCCAAGAGAAGGTCAAAATGGGTATAGGCTTGTATCATGATTTTTGAAAGAAAAAGGTCTAAGGATCAAAAGGGCTGACTAGGGAAATTGTCATTGGTAGGCTATGGAAATGTTCAAGTCACTATTCGGATCAAGGAGAGCCTATAATCACCTCTTAAGTCAAACTTCACTTATGATTTCGCCTAGACAAACATTCAGGGCAAGTTCTAGACTAATGGCACGGGACTTGGACTTGCAATTCAAACTCTCACCACTCATGCCTATGGGATTTCTAAAGAAACAGAGTCGGAGGCCCACAACGACCTCAGTTATGCTTTGAGCAACACAATGGTCCCGAAAAACCATTTGATGATTATCGGTCAACACAAGAGTCTCAAGGTCACCACTTTCACCATCCTAAACGCAATGATTTATTTTTGACCATAGGATCAAAGGCAAATGTGCTAGGCCCAAGTGAAGCTTTGCTTGAGGCACCTCTATTCACTAGCTATTATTTACAAAAAGAAAAAAGAAAAACAGACTCAAACCCTTAAGAAGGTTGTCACACCATCCATCCTCGGGAAGAGCCACCCGGTTCACACAAAGTACACCTTTGGAAAGAACCGTGGAATTAAGAAAACCAAAGGCTTATTGCACGCGAAAAATTCAAAACAAGAAGCTACGAACATAAAATAAGAAGCTACAAAAAGGAAAAATGCGTAAAGTAAAAATGCGTAAAGTAGAATGAATATGTACAAGAGGGGATTTAGTCGAATATACATAAGGGAGGATGAATATATACATTAGAAAGTAACGTTATATACAGACCAAAAGTGAAAAATACGAAAAGTACTAGAATAGTAAACTTATGTACATACCAAAGTCAAAAGAGAGCATAATAAAATAAAAAATAGTATCTGAATTATACAGTCATTCAAATCAACCAAAATAGGGCCACTCCCCCAACAGAAAGCTAGCATTGTCCTCGATGCTAACTAGCAAAATAAGCTTCACAAAACTAAGGAGAAAGAGAGTAAAGAGAAACTCCCTACAGGCCCTCTGTCTGTGTGGGATCCTCAGTGTGGGTCCTGGGGTCTGTGGACTGTGTGAGAACCTGTGACTGGTCCCTAGAATCCTGTGTCTCCGACTAGACCTGGACCTGAACCTCCTCTGTAGCCTGGGCCTGCACTGGCGGGTCTGCCAACTCTATCACAATACCATCTGTACGGGGCAGCACTCTCCTCTTCTTTGCTGGCCTCTCTCTCTCTCTGGCTCTAGCTCGGGCTGGGCAGCAGGGTCCTGAAGCAGCAAGTCTAATGGCAGGTGGTCCTCTTTAAGCTTATCTACCTCCTTCCTCAGCTCCTTCACTGACTCCTTGGATGCACAGGTCTTTTTTAGCCTCTTGGTCTCCTTTTCAAGACCCTTCAGTGCTTTCCCATGAGAATCCACAGCTTCCAGGATTAACTTCTGGTTGTCAAGGATTTTCTTCTGGTTGGCCAGAAGTTCCTTGAGAGTATCCTCAACAGACTGGGGTACCTGTGGTGGAGGGGGTGTAGCTTGGACTGCCACAGACGAAGAAAGTACAAACAACTTAGAAGTAGTTGTCTGCATCCAGTTGTTGATACTTGCAAGGGGCTGGCTCAGTCTGTGGGCAGTCAGAGGATATGCCCGTGATGCAGGAATGCCTGGGGCTGCTGAAGTGGAGGGACCTAGAGCAATGTCTGGGATGGCTGACTCGGGCTGAGAAGATTCTACTACAACCACTGGCTCTTCAGACTGGACAGTGGAAGCAATGGATTTACCTTTGAAATTCTTGCCCTTTGGGTTGTCATCACTCTGAAGGTTGTACCAAGAGAACAGAGCTTTGGGCTTTACCTTCACGTCAAACTTCCTCTTTTCTGCTTCTTGATCTTCAAAGTACATGGTTAGGAAGTTTGGGAAGGGGTAGGCTCTATCATTTTCATTCACCACCCAGGTAATAACACTCGACATAACATTCCCGACATTGATCGGGTATCCTGCCATGATAGAAGCAATCAACACAGCCTGCCTGAGAGGAATAGAATTTTCATTGAAGGTGGGGTCTAGCCTGATACACACAAATGTTTCCCACCCTTTTGCCTCAAAGTTCAGTGTTCTATGGAGAATCACCTTCCCTACTTGCAACCGGTCAGGGGTTTCACCTGGGATGGCCAAGTGCTCCGCTAGCCAATGACGAGCCTCATCTCCCTCATTCAGCTTCTCTAAGTACTTTGTCTCATCTTCATCATCAAATTCCATATATGTGTTCAATGCGGTCCCATCAAAAGGAACAGTCAGATTTCTCACCTTGGTTGCCTTGGAGTCCTTTTTCAGATAAGCCAGGTTTGTGTAAAATTCCCTGACAAGGTGTTCATTGGCATCCGGCAAAAATCAAGTGAAGTAATCCCAGCCCTTTCTCTCCCTGAATTGTCTTCTCACATTGGGGTTGAGTGGCAATAAATCCTTGATGATGAACCTGCACTCCGGTATCACTTTCCTCTCCGGCCACCATTCGCGGAATCTATGAAAGGCCGACTCACTCACGAATCTGTCTTGCCAAGATTTAGGCTTCCTTGTTCTCTCAACTCCCCCAACTTGGGGACCCCCTGTTTGGGGTTCATCTTCTTCTTCTTCATCCCCGGAGTGTTCATCTGACAGGGAAGCTGTGGGTAAGGTGGAGTCTTCATGATCACTCCCTGCAGTTGAGCCTTCAGACGACTCAGAATGGGTTGATGCTTGGGAAGGGAGAGAGTCAGAGGGCTCATTGGTTAACCGGAACCTCTCCGGATAGTCTGGCATGTATTCAGGAATTGACTCTGAGGAGTCATCTCCGAAAGGTGCATATTCGCCGAATGGGAAGCAGCTCTGTCTAATGTCCGGATTATTTTCCTAGTGGCTTTCATAGCTTCCCGGACCTTTGGAGCAAGTTTTATCATTCCCTTGCCTCGCCCTTGGGATGACTCTCCCCTGCCACTTGGTTTTCGACCACCTCCTCGACCATGTCTACAAGGTGAATTCATGTAAAGCTTGTTAGTATTCAGCAGTGCATAGATTAGAGAACAAAGAAGAATCAGATACAGAGACCTGAGCTATAGAAGCTGGGACCGCGGACCGCACAAAAAGGACCGTGGTCCACGGTGAGGTGGGATCAGACTACCAACCTCTCTGAAGCGGGACACCGCGGACCGCGGTCCGCACTCAGGCATCGCGGACCGCACAAAGACGATCGCGGTCCGCAGAGAAGTGGGGTTCAGACTACCCACTTCTCTTAAGTTAAGCACCACGGACCGCATAAAAACGATCGCGGTCTGCATTGGTCCACCGCGGACCGCACAAAAAGGCACCGCGGACCGCACTCATTGCAAAACTAGGATTCTAATTTTTACTGTTAATACAAGTTCAAATGAACATATTGTTGAAACCCTAGGTGTTTAATCAGTGAAATTAACTACAAATGGTCTAAATTGAGCATTATGAACAAACCCTAACATGGTTAATGTCTTAAAGAAGGAAAAAGGGAGAAAAATGAGAAGAAAATCTACCAAATAAACAAGGAAATAATAAAATTAAGAAGTTATGGAATCAAAATTACACTTACTAGATGTGGGATGAAGATTAGATGAATGAAATGAACACTTGAAAGTATGAAGATAAATGCACAGGTAAAATTTCAATGTGGAGAGTCAAAGTGCGTAAAGTGTAAAATGAAGCCGTGAGACCCTATTTATAGAGTTGGTCCTGGGACCCACTGTACCTACCCACCGCGGACCGCGTAAAATCGATCGCGGTCCGCGGTCCTTCAGCTTACTGGGCAACTTGGTGTTTGTCCACCGCGGTCCGCGAAAAATCAACCGCGGCCTCAGTGGTTCACCGCGGTCCGCGAATAAGGGTACCGCGGCCGCGGTGGCAACTTCAAAGACTGACTTTTTGGACATGCAAGCTCCGCGGACCGCATAGAATCGACCGCGGTCCGCACTGCAAACTTCAAAGAGCTAGAATTTCTACACTTAGCTTTTTTGCCCTGCATAAAAATAATCCTACAACATCCCAACACCAGTTAGTTCAAAAATGAGTCCTATACTACCAAGAAAAACAAAAATAAAGACACATGGGTTGCCTCCCAAGAAGCGCCTGATTTAACGTCGCGGCACGACGCATGTTACCATGTTCACTTGAGATGGAGAAGTGCCACATACATGGCTGTCATCAATTTTGCTCAGGTAGTACTTGACCCTATGCCCATTAACTCTGAAAATCTCCCCACTTTTGTTCTTTAGATCAAGTTCTCCAAACGGAGTCACAAACACAACTTCAAAAGGTCCGCTCCATTTTGACTTAAGCTTTCCCGGAAATAGACGTAACCGAGAGTTGAACAAGAGAACCAAGTCACCTACTTTGAAATCCTTGCCACGAGCATATTTATCATCTTTCTCTAATAATTTGCACAAAGGATTGACCACCTTAGAGAAGTCCTTAATGAAACGCCGATAGAACCCGGCGTGCCCAAGGAAGCTCCGGACTTCCTTAACCGAAGTTTGAGGTGGCAACTTAGAAATCACTTCAATTTTTGCTTTTTCCACTTCAATACCATTCCTCGAGATTTTGTGACCCAACACTATTCCTTCTTCCACCATAAAGTGGCACTTTTCCCAGTTTAGCACTAGGTTGGTCTCTTCACATCGAGCGAGGACTTTGTCAAGATTGCTCAAACACTCATCGATGGAATCCCCAACTACATTGAAGTCATCCATAAACACCTCGAGTAAATCTTCAACCATATCTGTAAGTCATCATGCACCGCTGAAAAGTGGCGGGTGCATTGCAAAGACCGAAAGAAATTCGGGAGAAGGCAAAAGTACCATAAGGACATGTGAAAGTGGTCTTCTCTTGATCCTCCGGGGCAATCAAAATCTGATTATAACCTGAATACCCATCCAAAAAGCAGTAGAAAGCCCGACCCGCAAGCCTATCTAACATTTGATCCAAGAAGGGCAAGGGGAAATGGTCCTTGCGGGTCACTTTGTTGAGCTTGCAATAATCCATAAACACCTTCCATCATGTGACCGTTCTCGTTAGAATGAGTTCATTTTTATCATTTTGGACCACCGTCATTCCACCCTTCTTCGGAACACATTGGACCGGAGAGGTCCAAGCGCAATCCGAAATTGGGTAGACAACCCCTACATCAAGCCATTTAATGATTTCTTTCTTCACCACCTCTTGCATCGCCTCCTTGAGCCTCCGTTGGTGTTCTACGGAAGGATTTTCTCCATCCTCCAAGATGATTTTGTGCATGAAAAAAGCGGGGCTTATTCCCCGAATGTCCGTAAGAGTCCATCCTATTGCTTTCTTCCTCCTCCTTAGCACATTTAAAGTTGAGTCTACCTGCAATTGGGTTAGGCAAGAGGAAAGAATGACAGGCAAAGTGCGAGAGGGACCAAGATATTCATACCTGAGGTGGGAGGGTAGTGGATTCAACTCCAAAGTTGGGGGCTCTTCAATTGCAGGCTTTGTTGGAGGAGTCTTCCGGTTCTCCAAGTCCAATGCTAGCTTCGGGGGACCATAGGAGTAAGAATCCATGCCTTGAAGGGAATTGGTAATTTCAAGAAAACCATCTACCACGGTGTCCTCATGGTTCAATAAGGCATCTTCCACTGGATCATCTATATGAATCATAGAGCTTTCATCATCAATAATCACCTCAGTGACGAGGTCCATGAAAGAGCATACTTCTGTACTGTTAGGCTGCTTCATTGATTTACACACATGGAATACCACTTTTTCATTGCCCACTCGGAAAGTGAGCTCCCTGACTTCCACATCAACTAAGGCCTTCCCCGTCGCAAGGAAAGGCCTTCCCAAAATAATGGGGACCTCATAATCCACTTTGCAGTCCAATATGACAAAATCTGCAGGCAAAATAAATTTGTCCAGTCGCACCAACACATCATCAATTATCCCTAGGGGCCTCTTTATCGACCTATCCTCCATTTTCAAACGCATGGAGGTCGCCCTAGGTTTCCCAATCCCCAATGTTTTAAATACCGAGTATGGCATCAAGTTTATACTCGCTCCAAGGTCACACAAGGCTTTAGCAAAATCTGCACTCCCGATTGTGCAAGGAATGGTAAAAGCTCCCGGGTCATCAAGTTTTGGTGCCATCGAATGTACTATGGCACTCACTTGTTGAGTCATCTTAATGGTTTCACACTCCATGGACCGCTTCTTAGTGACTAAGTCCTTCATGAACTTAGCATACCCGGGCATTTGTTCCAATGCTTCAACCAACAGGACATTGATGGAAAGATTCTTCATCATATCAATAAACTTCTTGAATTGAGTCTCTTTCTTTTGTTTCGCAAACCGTTGAGGGTATGGAGGAGGGGGCCTAGGAAATGGTGCCTTGGCTTGTGGGACTACCAGTTCCGGCATATCAATCACGTGTTCCCTAGACGGGTTCACGTTCCTTTGCAAATCCTCCCCATTATCATGGATATCAATTCTCACCTCATTGGAAGTTGGCTCTTCCACCACTTGCTCAATTTCAATTGGTAACTCATCATGGGGAAATTCATCATCATCAAAAATTCGCTTTTGCCTAGAAGTAGTTTCTTCACCACCTTTTCCACTTCTCGTGGTCACCGCTATGGCGTGACCGGTATTATTATTGTTCCCACCCTTGGGGTTCACCACCGTATCACTCGGTAGTGCATCTTTTGGGCGTGTGTTTAAGGCCTGAGATATTTGGTCCATTTGTACTTCAAGGTTCCTAATGGAGGTGTTGTGAGAGGCCAACTGAGCATCAGAGTCCGCATTTTGCTCCATCATCTGCTTGAACATATGTTCAATTCTTCCCATCATTGCTTGGTGAGCTTTGTCCTTGAGATTGGTACGGGGGTGGATTACTTGGTTGTTGGTACATCGGGGGTCTTTGAAAGCCCGACCCCCGGTTACCATTACCACCCCAGTTGTTGTTGTTGCCTCCACTCTAATTGTTATCATTGTTGTTCCCCCATTGTTGATTATTGTTGTTCCCTCAGTTTCGTGCATTGTTGTTATTGTTCCAATTTCTTTGTCTTTGATTACCCCAAATTTTATTGTTGCCTTGGTTGCTCGAATTTTGATTGTTTCTTTGACTGCNACATAACATCCTCTTCTTGGTCATCGTATTGCTCTTCTTGACTATATCCACTTGGCCCTTGGTCACCCTGATCATTGTTGCTTTGCTTTTGATTTCCCCGAGGTCTTCTTTGATTCACCAACACATTCACTCCCTCCATGGAATTTACTTGCTTTGGCCCTTACAATTGTTGAAGTTGGGCTTTGGCAAGTTGGTTCATAGTGGTAGTGAGCTCGGCAATTGCTTGCCCATGTTCTTGGAGCTCTTTATGAAGACTACTGACACCGGACTCACCCTGAGGTACGTTTTCTCTGCTTTGCCAAGCTGACGATGTGTCAGCCATCTCATCTAATACCTCACATGCCTCGGGGTAAGTCAATTTGATAAAGTTTCCACCGGCCAACTGATTGACCATGCATTGATTGACAGTGTTAATCCCTCGGTAGAAAGTCTGCTGGATCATGGCTTCAGTCATGTCGTTGTTTGGACATTCCTTAACCATGGTCCGGTATCTCTCCCATATATCATGCAAAGGCTCGTTGGGTTCTTGCTTAAAGGCCAAGAGTTCATCTCTGAGCGCCGCCATATGACTTGGGGAGAAAAAATTAGCAATAAACTTGTCTGCGAGCTCATCCCAAGTAGATATTGAATGGTTGGGAAGCCGCTCGAGCCAATCAAGAGCCTTCCCTCGAAGAGAGAAGGGGAATAACCAAAGTCTCAATGCATCCTCTGAGACATTCGTTTGTTTACTACCCCAGCAGGTATCCACGAAGCCCTTAAGATGTTTGTAAGCATTTTGATGTGCGACTCTGGTGAAATAACGAGGCTGCTCTAAGAGTGTCAACATCACATTGGTAATTTGGAAATCTCACGCCCGAATTCTCGGCGGGACAATGGCACTAGCATACCCCTCGTTTGGAAGGACCCGATGGGCGGCTCTGGCAGCAGGTGGCGGGGGAGGGTCTTGAATGTCCTATTGAATATTGGCCTATCGGCCCCTTCTTTGAGGTGGTACTTGTTTGATTTCATCATCTTGGTTATCAAATACCTCATCACCCGCAATAACGTTTCCTAAGGGATCCGCCATTTGCACCTGAATAGATTCAACAAAAATGCTAAAAACAGAAGGTAAGAAAAACACTTAACACTACTATTCACGTAGATAATCAACACCGTATAACTCCCCGGCAACGGCGCCAAAAAGTGATCGGCTCTCTCCCACACTACTATTAAAGTAGGAAGATGAGGGTTGGTGCAGCTTTTACCCGAAAAGTCTGGATCGATTCCTTAGAGAGTTATGATTTGGAGTCGAGTTTCTACGTAATCTAATAGTGTTTCGTGTTCTTGATTACACTTCTCATAATTTTGGGTTTTATATTATAACTATGATTTAGACTACTATAATTGCAATTAAGCTAACTATTGTCTTTTTGGGTTGTTTTCTAATTAGATAAAGGCACTAGGGTTATGACTTTTACCTAGGCGGGTAATCAGCGGGTTCTAATTTCTAAAGCAAAGATGTTGTTCGGGGAAATATGATATAACCAATGCCCAACGTTACCCACTCTATACCTCTCGGTAGTTTGAGTGGTATTGCCCTAATTGCCTTTCTCAAGGTCAATTGGGTATCAAATTTGCACAAGCAATTTAGGCTCAAGTAGGGTTTTACTCTCTTGAGGTTTAACCCGTTAATTGGGACTATCAATTCTCATGATTTCGTCCCAATTCCTTGTTGGGTTGATTTTCTAGACTCAAGTCCTCTTTCTCAAGAAGGACCCAAGTCAATTGAACACCAATTAGTGTTTGCAACCACTAGTTTTAACAATAAAATCACAAATCAACCCAAATATCCATCACCCATAAACATTTAAGCCCTAATTTAGATAACACATTAATTACCCACACTAAGGTTGAGCCACAACCCTAGCTAATAGGTTTAGCTACTCATAATCAATGAAGAAATCAAAGAATTAGATGAAGCAAAACCCATGTAATTGAATTATAAAATAAAACTGAAGGATTCAATGTTGAAATCTAGCTAAAATTACAAAAACTTGCTGTAGAAAAATGCCCACGAGCTCCCAAAATATGTTTGATACAAAGCTTAACCTAAAAAATAAGAAAAGAAACTATTTATACTCAACTGAAAATTCCGGACAAAAATGCCCATGCGGGTCACCGCGGACCGCACAAAATGGACCGCGGCCACGTTGAGGCTATTTGGCTCAAAACATTTAGGCTTTGAACTTGGCCACCGCTGTCTGCATAAAATGGACCACGGCCGCGGTGGCTTCAACGCGGACATTGAAGAAAGGACTGCGGTCCGTGGTGGTCTTCTGGGCTTCAAGCGCTGGGGTCTCTAAATCTCATGACCGCGGCCCGCGGTCATATTAGCCTTGGAAAACCACTCTGAATCTCACCACCGCGGACCGCATAAAGTGGACCGCGGTCCGCAGTGGTCAATTTGACTTTGGCTTTTTGGTTGTTCTTGGTACTTGTGCAAGTTTCACTCCTTTCTGAGTAGGTCTTTGACTATTTGTCATCTATTTTGGCTAAAACCTGCAACAAGCACAACACGTAAGCCTTTGGGACTATTTTGTGTACAATTGCATCCAAAACTTAAGCAAGATAGAGTGTAAACCAGGTAAAATCCCTATTTATCAGAATGCAAAAGCAAAAAATCTATTGTACAATGCTATCACTGGAGAAGAATATGAAAAGATATCCAGTTGTGAAACTGCAAACAAAATGTGGGATAAACTGGAAGTCACCTACAAGGAACCAACAAAGTGAAAGAAACTAGAATAAACCTCTTGGTTCGGGACTATGAGTTATTCAAATGAAGGATGGTTAATGTTTTCCAAGTTCAGCAAAATTCTTAGAGATCTCAAATCATTTGGAAGACCTATTAAAAGTGGCAAACAGGTTAGAAATATCCTCAGAAGCTTACCTACAATTTTGCAGCCAAAGGTCATTGCTTTGGAATGTCAAGATCTAGACATGATTTCCTATGGTGAGCTCAGAGGTGATTTGATCGATTTTGAGAAAACTCATCTTGACAGACAAATTCAAAAGAAGAAGAAATTATTTCTTTCAAGGCAACTGTTGTTGAACCAGAAAATGAAGATGAAGAGGAAGGAGGAGAACAAGATGAAAATATTGCAATGCTTTCTCAAGTCGTGACCAGCATGATGAGAAGGAACAGAAATAATAGAAGAGGTAAGTCCAACTTCAGGAAAGGAAGGGTGAGCAATAAAGCCGATAAAAATGATGGAAAATGTTACGAATGTGGAAAGTTCGGTCATATCCAAGATGACTGTCCGAAATTAAAGAAGAAGCTTAGCAGAAACATGTAAAAGAAGAAAGTTTTTGGAGCATGGAGTGATGAGAAAGAATCTGATCACAAGGAAATTGCTAACATATGATTCATGGCTCTAAGTGACAATGAAGAATCAGGGTAACTTGGGCTAATGGCAGACAACAACGATGAGGAAGACGACTCAAGAGAACCTCGTTCACCGTCGGATGAAGGAACTAGTGAGGTACGTACTCCTTTATTCCCTAATTGTTATGAACTTCAAGAATTTGTTGATATTGCTCTTGCAGACATAGAAAGAGTAGTAAATGAGCTCAGAAAAAGTCAAGAGAGAGAAAAGAAGGACTGGGCTCTTAAACTAGAAATATACGAAATTGAACGTGATATGCTTCAAGACGAAGTAGATGATCTTAAGATTCAATTGAATGGCTTGAAAAGGACCACTAGTCGCAATCCAGTCAAGTCAAATCAGACTGCTCATCACAAAAAGAAAATTGCATGTTCCTTTTGTGGTTAAAATGGTCATCACACTAACAATTGCAGGAACAGAATTAGAGCTGAAAGTGGTTCTGGTAACCCTAACAGCTCATCTTGCTCCTACTGTGGTAAAAGAGGTCATACCTCAAGTCAATGCAGGTTCAAAGACAACAGGAGATGGGTTTTGAGATCAAAATCTTCAAATCAAACTAACACTCAGCAGTCTAACCATTCAGGACCCAAGCATGCTTGGGTACCTAAAACTAAGTAATCTTGTTTTGCTGGAACACCACAAGAAGAATAGAAAAGGAAAATGGTATCTCGATAGCGCGTGTTCTAGACATATGACGGGTGATAAACAATTGATTAAATCAGTCACCAAGCTAGATGGAGGAACAGTTACCTTTGGTGATAAATCCAAAGGAAATGTTATTGGTGTTGGAAAAGTTCCTTTAAGTTCAACATGTGATGTAGATGAAGCCTATTTAGTTGATGAACTTGGCTAGTATTTTCTCAGCATCAGTAAACTATGTGACAATGATTATGAGGTTCATCTTAAGAAAAATGGTTGGTTTATAGAAGACGAATCAGCCAATATCATTCTCTCAGGTAATAGAGACAGAAATGTCTATACTATCAAAAATTTTGAAAACTTTGGGGATCAAATTTGTCTTTCTTCTATGATTGAAGATCCCTGGGTTTGGCATAGAAAACTTGGTCATGCAAGCATGCACACCATTCAAAACCTTTCCAAACATGATCTTGTTATTGGTCTCCCAAAACTAGATTTTTCAAAAGATCATATCTATGATGCATGTCAAATAGGAAAACAAACTCGATCCTCTTTCAAAGTCAAAAACATTGTTTCTACCTCTAAACCTCTTCAATTGCTGCATATGGATTTATTTGGTCCTACTAGAACTGCTAGTATAGGAGGTAAGAAATCTGCTTTCGCTATTGTATATGATTTCTCTATATTTACATGGGTTATGTTTCTTAGTCATAAAGATGATGCTCTAAAGAATTTTGAAGTTTTCTGCTAGAAGGTTCAACGAGAAAATGGATACTACATCTCCACCATCATAAATGATCATGGAGGAGAATTTGAAAGCAGAGCCTTTGAAAATTTCTGCAATGAAGGAATCTCTCATAATTTCTCATCTCCAAGATCTCCTCAACAAAATGGAGTGGTAGAGCGTAAAAGCAGAACCTTGCAGGATATGGAAAAAACCATGATCTGGAAAACTCTCTACCTCATTATTTCTTGGCAGAAGCTGTGAGTACAGCATGTCATATCATTAACAGATGTCTTATTCGACCAATTCTCAAAAAGACTCCTTATGAACTGTGGAATGGTAAGAAACCAAACATCAGCTATTTCCACCCCTTTAGATGCAAATGCTTCATTCATAAAAATTTAAAGGATAATCTGGGTAAGTTTGATCCAAAGCGTGATGAAAGTATATTTCTTGGTTATTCTCCCTCTAGTAGAGCTTACAGAGTTTATAATAGCAGAACCTTATGATTGAAGAATCTATTCATGTTGTTTTTGTTGATACTAACCCTCGCCCCAAGAATGAACATATTCCTGAAGATAAGGAAATATCTTGTGCTCCAAAGTCTGTTATTGTAGGTAAGGATCACAAAAATAAGTCAACTAATCTACATACTCAGCCAGCTGAAGCTCCTCCAGAAGATCTCGACCTACCTCAACCAGATCAGTCGACTATCACAGAAAAGATGTCTACATGAAATACTCCAAATGAATGAAAGAATGAACCAGGATATCCTCACAAGTTCATTATTAGAGATCCGCAAGAGGGAATAACTACGAGGAGATCTCAAAAGAACAAATTTCATGTAGCTCTCATTTCTCATATTGAGCCCAAGAAAGTTGATAAAGCTCTAAAGGATTCTCATTGGATTAGTGTTATGAAAGAAGAATTAGATCAGTTTGAGAGAAACAAAGTCTGGGAACTATTTCCAAAGCCTTCAAATTCTTCTATTGTTGGAACTAAGTGGGTTTTCAGAAATAAATTGAATGAATCAGGTCAAGTTGTTCTAAATAAAGCAAGACTGGTGGCTAAGGTTACTCTCAACATGAAGGAATCGAATATGATGAAACCTTTGCACCGTGGCCAGACTTGAATCCATCTGAATTCTACTTGATTTCGCTGCTCACAAAGGATTCAAATTATTTCAAATGGATGTTAAAAGTGTGTTCCAAAATGGTTATATTTCTGAAGAAGTATACGTGAAGCAACCTACTGGCTTTGCAAATGCCACTTTTCCAAACCATGTATACTAGATGACTAAAGCCTTATACGGTCTCAAACAAGCCTCTCAAGCATGGTATGAAGGTTAAGTTCTTTTCTTCTAAATCAAGGTTTCACACGAGGTAATATCGATACAATTCTTTTTATGAAGCAATCCAACTCAGGTAATCTTATTACTCAAATTTATGTAGATTACATTATCTTTGGTAGCCCTAACTCTGTTCTATGTGAAGAATTTTCTCTTTCCATGAAAGGTGAATTTGAAATAAGCATGATCGGAGAACTGACCTTCTTCCTTGGGCTTCAAATCAAGCAATCCCCTAAAGGGATTTTCATCAACCAAACCAAGTATACCAAGGAGCTTATCAAAAAAATTGGTATGGAAAATACTAAAGCTATTGGAACCCTAATGAGTCCAACTACCATGTTAGATGAAGACAACAAAGGGAAAATGGTTGATGAAACCATATATAGAGGAATGATTGGATCCCTGCTTTATCTAACTGCCAGTCGACTAGATATTATGTTTAGTGTATGTAAATGTGTTAGATTTCAGTCGGCTCCTAAGGAATCCCATCTTACTTTTGTTAAACGTATTATTAGATATTTAATTGGTACTCCTGAGTTAGGTCTATGTTGTGATCACTCTAACAATTTCTCTTTAAGAGGCTTTTCAGATGCTGATTGTGCAGGAGACAAGATTGATAGGAAGAGTACTAGTTCGATATGTCAATTGCTAGGAAATGTTTTAGTATCTTGGCATAGCAAGAAACAAAATTGTATTGCACTATCAACGACTGAGGCAAAATACCTAGCTGTTGGAAGCGGTTGTACACAAGTCCTATGGATTATGCACAAACTTCTTGATTATGATTTATCTCTTACTTCTACTCCTATTTTTTGCGACAACACTAGTGTTATCTGCTTATCTAAAAATTATGTGCATCACTCTAAGAGCAAAGCATATAAAAATTAAACATCATTTTATCCGTGATCATATAGCAAAAGGTGATATTACTTTGGAGTTTATTAGTATTGATTCTCAACTTGCTGATATTTTTACTAAATCTCTTTTGGAAGAAATATTTTGCATTCTTCGGAAAAAGATTGGCATTGTGCCAAATTTGTAAATCAAATATTTCCTTGAGTGTTTAGATTATTTTACACGCTTTCAGAATATTTTACTTCCTTAATTATCTATGTTCTAATTACTTTTTCTGTGGAAAGTGCAAGTATTACTAGTACCGCCGATCAGTCACTTCTGAACCATCACTTACATCGAAACTTAACCCTTCCAATAACCAGGACGCCTCTTCGCTCCTCTCAAACTCCTTGATAAAAACCCTCCATATCCAATACTCCTCTCATTCTCGGCCAAACAACTCCTCTCACTATGTCCAAAAGAAATCCCTCCTCTGCAACCAGGCGCAGTCAAATGTTTCAAAAACCTCTCAATACTGAAGAGCATGTGGATGTGGAGTCATCCATTGACTCGAATTTTCTCAAAACAGACATCGATAGCAGTGATTCATCTGAAAATCACCCTATCAGCCAGAAAAAGGTCGGCAAGAGACCCATGGAGCAAACCCCTAAAAAGGTAGCATACAAGAAGGGAAAGGTGGAACGCTTGGAATTTGGTCCTAAGGACAAGCTAATCTTCTATGGGCCCAGTGAAAAGGCAAGGTTTGAGTCCTACAACTCAAAATCCATGGCTTATGGACGCTCTGTATGTAAGTCTTTCTGTTATGCAAAGCCTTCATTGTGATGTGACTGTAATTTTTTATTTTCAGCACATTTCCCCTTTATTTGACACTCGTGGAAATTCTTTGTATGAAGAACCTGTGAAAATGTTTTATGCAAATATGTTTTTGAATGATAAATATGACTTGGAATCTATGGTTTTAGGTACTAGAATTGTGTTGGACTCCTACCAATTTGAAAAGATTTTTTCCGGCAAATTCTGTGGGTATGATGTGTTTGTCCAAAATTATTGGCCCAAAGACTTTTAAGTGTCCCTTGATGAAGCAAAACATTTTCTGTTTGATAACCCCCCTAACATTGGCCCCAAAAATCTTAAGTTTGAACACCGTGCCTTGTCACACATGATTGCCACCACTCTCCTTCCCGGGTCTGGGTCCCTCAGTTCTTTATCCACTAGAGATATCTTTGTCCTCTACTGTCTGGTTAATAATAAAAGTCTTGATTAGTTTGTGTGGATTCGTCAATATATGCTTGAGAGTATCAGGGATATTTCCTCTTCTACTGCATGTCTGCCCTATGGTCTTCTTATCTCTCATATTGTGGAAGTTATGAAAGTAGACTTGGCATCCTTTACACCCCAAGCACATCTCCAGTACTTATGATAAGACTGCTTTTTCTATGATGGGGTACACTTTGGGTGATGATGGATGGGTTAAGAGAGCCAAGGTAGAAAGTGCTTCAGCTCCAGTTGATGTCCAAACTGATCAACCAGTCTCTCAGTCGACTACCTCTCAGAACCTTCAACAAATTCAACACTACTTTGATGGAGTCAAGTTGCTGCTTGTGGAGATGAAAGAACAGGTAGATAAGATCAGGGATGTCACTAAAGAGAAAAGTACAGATGTGGCCAAGCTTCGGATAGACATAGGAGCTACAAGGAGACAAGGAACCAGGGCTTTCAATTCTATGAGTGAGAAGATGGACAAGCTCGTCAAGGATGTTGAGAATTCCTATGATTCTTTCTGCACCAAAGTGATCAACACCCTCAAATACTTTCTAGGACATAGTTAATACCTCTGGTTGTGCTGTTAAAACAAATAATTTTTTGCTTATTTTTGTTGGTGATTGTTTTTAGACAATATTTTTTGGTCTGTACTACCTAAGCCTCTGATGAAGGCTCTCATACTTTAACCTCCTTATTAGTATGTACATTATATTATACATTGATCTATTTGCTTCTCTCTCCTTTTTGATTGATGTCAAAGGGGGAGAAAATATGAGTAAACAACTCGGGGGAAGCAACTCGGAACAGCATAATCTCACGGGAAGCAACAACTCAGGGGGAGAAACTCCTTAAAGGGCTCCTCAAAAGGGAAGTATCTTAAATCACTTTGTTTACTCCTTCTTGATTGTCATCATCAAAAAAGGGGAGATTGATAGGTTTAAGCTTAAGTTTCAATGATGAAAATAGTATCTTTTGTTATATTTGCAGGACAAACAAAAAGGAAAGAATGGAGATGCTCATCAAGATTGTTACTGGATTCGAAATAGCAAGTAAGGAAAGAATGAAGATGTTACTACAATCAAGATAAGCAGATTGACTCGTCCTCAATCAAAGGAACTTAGATTGCCAATCATGGATTCTCCGGGCATAATTACTAGGCTCGTGAGTTAAGCTTCTCCAGGCGTAAACGACTCCTTAAATAAAGTTGTGACAAGGAAGGTCACAATCAAATATGGGCTCTTCAAAGAGCAAGATTCTAAGAGACGCCCCTTGGGTCAATTCCCTTAATCAAAGATCTCGTGCCTTTGATTTTGCTGAAGACTCAACAACTCTTTTCTATCCTATAAGAAGGCTGATCTTTCAAAGAAAGAAGATTGTGCAACTACACACACTGTATTCTAAGTATGTCTACTTCTTAGTTCAAACACTGTAATTCTTAGTTATCAGTGTCTCAAAAGATAGAGAGATCTAGAACACAAAAGAGAGTTGTGTCAACTATTTTGAACTCAAGTGTTGATACTATTCGTTCGTGGTGAACGCGATAAAACCATCCATATTGTAACTTTGTTCAAAGATCTTAGGGAACCTTTATGATCCAAGGGAAACTAGATGTAAGTATCACAATGGTACTGAACCAGTATAAATCGTTGTGTGTTTACTTACTTCTCTTTACTGCTTACTTTCATTATGTTCTGTAGTTAGTCAACTAATACTTGTGTTAGTCGACTAAATTTTAATTAGTCAACAATTCACCCCACCCCCCCCCCCCCCCCCCCCCCCCCCTCTTGTACCTTCATATTTCACATGCGAGGAGCTTGCTTAAGGCCATATAAAGAGCGCTTGAGCAGGCATACAAGATCTGTACGAGAAGGATCTACAAATCCAAGCAGTTGAGCCATATAAATTGTTTCATCAAGATGTCCATGAACAAATGCATTTGAGATATCCAATTGAGTAATGTTCCAATTATGAGAGATAGCCAGAGAAAGCAGAACCCTTATTGTAGCAAGCTTAACCACATGGCTAAATGTATAAAAAAATCAAAACAAGGATGTTGATGGTATCATTTGGCAACAAGCGGTGCCTTATAGCGCTCAATAGTAACATATGGGTCCATCTTTGTCTTAAAACCCCACTTACATCCAATAAAATTATGAGAGGGGGATGTGGGGAACCAGCTGCCACTTTCCATTTTGTATAAGTGCATTGTATTCATCAAGCATTGCTTGACGCCATTTGCTATCCTTCACAGCTTAAGTGTAGCTCGTGGGCTCGGATTGAGCAGTAGTTGTAGCAGAGAAGGAGAATGGTTGCTTTGGTTTCAAGGACCCGGTTTGTGCACATGTTACCATATTGTGAGGTCGAGAAGGAGTTGCGGCAGGCAAAGAAGTATCAGAAGAAGAGCTCATAGAGGAATCATTATCCGACAATGTTGCAGTAGCTGGTGATAAGGATATTGTATGGGAGGCATAAGAAGCATTGAATGAGCTTGGTAACATGGTATTGGGTTTTGAGGGGGGAGATGAATCTGATGACATGTCAGGCGTCGTTTGTGATAACTGGGCAGGGGCTGAGAGGGGTGGCATGATTGGACCACATGGAAGATGAATAGTGAGAGGCTATATGACTGAACTGGTTGAGCCGGGCGGCAACACTTGTCCTTGCACAGTAAAAGGAAAAGTATTTTCATCAAAAACAACATGGTGGGAGACATAAAATTTGGATGTGATAGGATTAAAGCACTTATATCCCTTATGAATTTTACTATACCCAAGAAAAATGTAAGGTTAGAGCGGGGAGATAATTTATCCTTTGTATAAGGTCGGAGTCATGGAAAACAATGACATCCAAAAATACACAACAAGGAATAATCAGGATCAGTGTGAAACAACACACGAAAAGGAGATTGATTACTTAATCGTGGATAAGGTAATATGTTAATAGTATAGACAGCAGTATCAAAAGTGTGAGTCCAATATTTTGATGGGACATTAGCATAATGCAACAAGGCATGACCAGTTTCTAAAATATATCTGTGTTTTCGTTCAGCACAACCATTTTATTTCGGAGTGTAAGGACACGAAGAACGTTGAACAATACCATTTTCTCTCGAATAATCAGTTAAATCTTGAAATTCACCTCCCCAATCTACTTGAAAAAATGTAATTGGACAACTAAAATAATTTTCCGCAAGTGTACGAAATTGACTGAAGATAGATAAGATTTCCGACTTAAGTTGAAGAGAATAAATCCATGTATATTTGCTGAAATGATCAAAGAAGATAACATAATACCGATAGCCATCATTCGAAACAACCGGGACAGGACCCCAAACATCAGAACAAATCAAATCTAAAGGCCCCGTGGTCCTAAAACTAGAGTCACTAAATGAAATTTTGTTACTCTTACTAACAACACAAGAGGTGCACAAACTAGAAACTTTATTGGCTGGAGAAATAAAAGCTCTAGATGATAATTCTTTACGAACGGTAGGAAAAGAGGCATGAGCCAAACGAGCTTGTCAAACACCAAGATATGCAGCATAAGATGCTGGTGAAAACGAGGACTTCAAAAGAGGAAGAGGGTAAAGCCCATCATTATTCTGCCCTGTGTGAAGAGGTTTCTTCGTTGCCTGTACTTAATCAAACATGATTTGGAAAAAATTCAATTGAAACTTGGTTAGACTTAGTAAAAGAACTTATGGACAATAAATTTTGAATAGTTGAGGGAACATGATTATCAAGTGCAAACTGTTTATCAGATAAGGAAATTGAACCATGACCAACGTGAGAGATAGGAAGTTTAGAACCATTACCCAGCATGACTTCCTCAGGACCTTGGTATTCAGAATGTATTGCTAGATTATTAGTGTCAGATGTAAGGTGATGCGTGGTGCCACTATCCATCAACCAGTTGTGTGAAGCTTGTGGAGACGCGCAGACATGGATTGTTGAAGGCCGACCAGAGGCATTATTGCCACCATTAGTTTTTGGTGATGGACATACACGCGCAACATGTCCTTTCCCTTCATAGTTATAACAAATGATATTGTATGTATATGTGGAAGGTAACAACATTCTAGATTGTGGGTTTGGGATGAATGTTGTTGTGGCGATACTATGAAGACTGAGAAGCCACTAGGATGAGAAGCGACCTCTACCTCGACCACCTCGACCTCTACCATGACCTCATGAGGTAGGAAGTGAACTTTGCATATACTGGTAGATGGACCAATCACAGTAAGAGTTTTGTCCCTATTTAATTGCCTCTCTTTGGTTAACAACATACCATAGAGACCATCAAAGTTAACACCCTCTTGACGTGATTCTAGTGATCTTGTGAATGGACGATTGTTGGGCCTAGTCCTTCCAGAACAAATTTGAAAAGATCATCATCACAAACTGGATGTTGCAGAGCAGCAAGCTTATTTGCAATTCCTTTTGCCTTTTGCACATAGGTTTCAATGTCGTCATTATCTTGTCGTAGTGTATGTAATTTCACTTTAAGCTCGGGAATTTGTGGATTAGATACAGAAACATATGTTGCAGCAAGTTTATTTCAAGCCTCACGCATTGTTTCTACCCCAACTAACTGTGGAAGAATGCTCTCAGAAACTGACAAGACAATCCAACTTAAAACAAGTTCATATTCATGTACCCAAGCCTTGTAGGATAGATTTAGTTGATCTCCAGATAGAAATTGTTATGGGGTTGATTCACTACTATTAATATGATGGTTAAGTCCACAACCGCTCACCATCAGCAAAAATCATGTTTTCCACAACAAAAAATTCAACCAAGTTGATAAGAACTCAATTGAATTACAGAGAAAGAGACGACAATAGAGCTCACCTAAAGGACAAATAAGAAGAATTGCCCTTGAACAGTGTGCTCGAGGTGGAACTCCAATGGAGTTCTGGAACGAATTGACGAGAGATATTAGAGAGAATAGGGAGAAGTCCTATTCCAATATTTTTCTAAAAATCCAAAATTGGGGAAGAAAACATTATATAGAAGAGGTGGGAAAGTTAGTTATAACTAACTTTAGAAAATCCTTCTTCCTTAGCAGCCTAGCACGTGCAGATCATGTGACTTTATTAACAACTATTACAACCGAATAAGCTAGTAGGATCGTATCAAATACCCCCCTCTACAGAAAATCCTTGTCCTCAAAGATTAAACAAAGGAAATCGCTTCTTAAGGTCATAGTATTCCTCCCACGTGCTATCTTCAGGAGCAGCATTAAACCATTTAACCAAGACTTGAGAAATAGCCCTTCCCTGCTTTTGGACCATACGTCTATCCAGTATGGCTTCAGGTTCCATTAAGACATTGCCCTCTTCTGAAAGCACCACAAGTAAAGTGACATTAGCTGAGTGAGACCCAATCTTCTTTTTCAATTGGGAGATGTGGAAAGTAGGATGGATCTTTGTACCAACAGGAAGATCCAAAGTGTATGCTACTGCTCCCACCTTAGCATGGATCTTGAAAGGTCCAAAATACTTGGATGATAGTTTCTAAAAGCCATGTTGCTTAAGAGAAAGCTGTATATAAGGCTGTAGTTTGACATAAACCCAATCTCCCACTGCATAAGTTCTGTCAGTTCTCCCCTTATCAGTTTGTACCTTCATCTTATTCTGATCTTTTTCCAACTGGAACTTCAATAGTCTGAGGGTGGCTTCTCGAGCTTGAAGACTCCTATCAACCATGTCCAATTAGGAATCAAAACTCATATAAGGGAGTAAGGGAGGTGGTTTCTGACCATAGACTACTTCATAAGGGGTCATGTTTGTGCTTGAGTGAAGTGGTATTGTACCACCACTTTGCTAGTGGTAACCACTGTGGCTAGGTTTTTGGCTTCTCAAATGGCATGCATCTAAGGTAGCATTCTACACATTTGTTGACAACCTCTGTCTGCCCATCTGTTTGAGGATGGTAGGCTGTGGAGGTTAACAGTGAAACCTTCTGCAGCCTAAAAAATTCCTTCCAAAATTTACTTGTAAACATAGCATCCCTATCTGACACTATGGACTTAGGCATTCCATGAAGCCTAAACACCTGATCTATGAACACCTAGGCCACATCCATGGCAGTGTAAGGATGCTTGAGAGCTATGAAATGGGCAGCCTTGCTCAATCGATCCACTACCACAAAAATTCATTCCTTTCCAGCAACCTTAGGAAGTCCTTCAATGAAATCCATTGAAATATCTTGCCAAACCTTCTCTGGTATAGGCAGGGGTTGTAGTAAACCTGGATAAGCTACAGTTTCATTTTTGCACTTCTGGCAAACATCACAGCTTCTTATATAGTTATAAACATCCTACTTCATCTTCTTCCAATAGAAGTCGTGCTTGATCCTTTTTTAAGTGGCTGTAATGCCAGAATGGCCACCCATAGGACTGTCATGATAGTATGATAAAAGCTTAGTTCTGATGACATTATCAGCACCAACTGTCACTTTATTCTTTCTGCTTAGAATCCCATTTTGAAACATGTAGTAAGGTTTAGTGGTTTTGCCCCTCTTGTATGGACTTAATGAGATATTGGAGTGCAGTATCACGATTCCATGAGGCTTTTACTGACTCCAAAATATCTGAACTGACACTGGAAATACTATAGAGTTGAATAGCTTCTTCCTTCCTAGATAATGCATCAACTACAATGTTCTCCTTCCCTTTCTTGTAAGCAATAGAATAGTCATAACCAAGTAGCTTGACTAGCCATTTCTGTTGACTAGGAGTAGTAATCCTTTGTTCTAACAAGTACTTAAGGCTATGGTGATCAATTTTAATGATAAATTGTCTTCCCAGCAAATAAGGTCTCCACTTTTGTACATCAGACACCAAAGCCAATAACTTTCTTTCATAAACTGACAATGCCATATTCTTGGCTGATAAACCTTTGCTGAAAAAAGCAATAGGTTTATTATCATGTGCCAGAACAGCTCCAATTCCTCCACCAGAAGCATCAGTCTCAACTGTGAATGTTTTTGAAAATTTTGGAAGAGCTAGAACAAGTGTTGAAGTAATAGGTCTCTTCAATTCTTCAAAAGCAGTAGTAGCTGCAGGATTCCATTGGAAATTACCCTTTTTGAGTAAGTCAGTTAAGGGCCTTGCAATGATGCCATACCCTTTTGATAAACCTCCTATAATAGCCAGTCAATCCTAGGAAGCCCTTTAAGCTTTTGATAGAGGTAGGTAGTGGCCAATCCAGCACCCCTTGCACTTTCTGGTTGTCCATAGATACACCTTGTTCAGAAATAATGTGACCTAGGTAGTCAATATGTGTAACCCCAAAAGAAAACTTGATTTGTTTAATGAACAAGGTCTGGGATATTAGCACCTTAAAACCCTCCTCCAAATGTAAATGTGATGACCCAAACGGTCATCCTAAGTAATTTTAGCTATATCTGTGTTCCAAGGCTCTGAAAGCCTCCGTTGATCTAACCTCGATATGCGTGCATAGCCTGGGCGTGTAGCCGAGAAGTCTTTATATTGAAAATTTGATAAAAATAGGATTTTTAAATTGAATAATTGAATAAAGTTGACTTTGGTCAACATTTTTGGTAAACGGAACCGGACCCGTGATGTGACAGTTCTGGAGGGTCCGTAGGAAAATATGGGACTTGGGCGTATGCCCGGAATCAAATTCCGAGGTCCCAAGCCCGAGAAATAAATTTTTAAAGGAAATTGTTTTCTGGAAATAAATAAAGGATTTTGAAAATGAGTAATTATGTGAAAGCCGTGTTACCGGACCCGTATTACGGTTCCGGAGCCCGGAACTGGTTTAGTATATGTTATGTGTCCTATCTGTGAAATTGGTGTAAAACGGACTTGAATTGATTGGTTTCGGATCAAAATGAGAAAAAATGGAGTTAATGAAAGTTTGAGGTTTTTGAAGAATTTGAAATTTGGCTTGGAGAGTGATGTTATGTTCCCGAGGTCCGAATGAAATTCCGAGACCGGGAATAGTTCCGTCGTGTCATTTATAACTTATCTGCAAAATTTGAAGTCATTCCGAGCAGTTTAGGTCGGTTCGGCGCATTGAAGCGAATTCTAGAATTTCAAAGTTCTTAAGTTTGAGAAAATTCTAAGAGTTTTGAGGTTTGATTCATGGTTTTTGATGATATTTTGATGATTTAAAAGCTTGAACAAGTCCGTAGGATGTTTTGGGAGTCGTGTGTGTTTTTGGTTTTGAGCCCCGAGGGCTCGGGTGAGTTTCGGGTAGCTAACGGGGTGTGAAAAACATGAAAATCTGGTGTGATGTTGCAGGTTTCTGATGTCTGGTGTGATACCCTTCGCGAACGCGGCCAAGGGCACGCGAACGCAAAGGGTAAATAGTGTGGCTTGGGTTTTTGTTCTACGCGAACGCAGGGTACGAGCGCGAATGCGGAGCAATGGGGGGCTGCTCTACGCGAACGCGACGCCCCTGTCGCGAACGCGTAGTGTTATGGGGTGGGGTCTGGGGGTCAGGTAGGTTGTTCTTTGCGAACGCGGGCAGTGGCACGCGAACGCGGAGGGTTAGGGGGTCAGACCTACGCGAACGCGGCCCTGGTTCCGCGAACGCATAGGTCCCAGCTGCCAAGCCTTCGCGAACGCGGCCAGTGGCTCGCGAACGCGAAGGGTAAATACACCCAGTGATTTTAA